>JAIPRL010002549.1:0-57843 GCA_025469235.1 Pemphigus obesinymphae
TCATTATTTTATAATTGATTAAATTTAACTATTTATAAGTATGTGTTTAATTATTATTATTTTAAGGTTTTAGCTAATCAAATCATTTATCAATTTTAATATTAATTTGTACTTATATAGAATATTTGAAAGTAAATAATCTACCACTTAAAAATAAATTATATTTTAAATGTATTCATTGATTATTAAATATAATGAAACAATTATAGTATTATAAATAAAACATTATTTTATTTTTCATAATTTAATAAACTAAAAAGTGATATATAGATATAATTTAGTTCTATATTTTTTTATTAATTTTACAGATAAGTGGTTCCAATGGAAATAGATCAAAATCAAAATTACAACTTCATTATTGTTCTTACAAACATTTAGTATATTCAGAAAAGTGGTCCATAGATAAAGAAAGTAAATAGTCAGGTTTGGTTCATACTTGCTTAGAACAGAGAACACATTGTTATGAATCATGAATATCTGAAAATATTAATATACAATATTAATTTATCTCCTCACTGATTGGCTTTTTCCTGCATGTACCTTCATGAAGCAAGGTAAGAATGAATGAATAATATATGTTTCAAATGTTTATTAGGTACCTATGTATAATATGAAATTTAATATCATTGTAGGTGTTTGAAAGAGAAACAAATGTAAATGAAAGTTTTCTTTGTTTCATAAATATTTTGAAAATTAAAATGCAAATTCACTTCAACAATTTTTTTTCTTCTAAATAACTTAAATGACACACCCCTAGTCGCTAAATCTTATGACAGAGCGAGTATCCATTGGATGGCTCAACGAAGTTGTTTAGTTGTAACGGATATATGCTAATTTGTAAAATCTGTTGAGGTAAATACAAATTTTACCTAGTACATAGTAATATGTAATAAAAACTATTTTATTAATCTGATTTTAGGATGTCAATTTTTTTTAATACTTTTAGAAACATGATATCAGGGTTGGATTGGATAGCACCGTTAAAAGCAACAAAATGTTTTCAACAAAGTCACCGACAAAATATAAAAACACGAGCGTCCATATCAAAGCAACATATTGAGTAAACATTTTAGTCTTTGACAAAATATGGAATGATTATAATGACGCCGGTATGGCTGCAGCTGTGTGTGTAATTTTGTATTCAACAAAAATACACTCTAAAAGAAGATATTGGGTTCAGCCTAGTCTTTTAGCAAAGAAGAAATATAGTGTTAATGATTTAATGACTGATCTAAAATGTGATGACATTGGTCTATTTGGAGAATTAAGGTATAATATATATATATATATATACATATATATAATAAATAATAAATATATATTAATTCTTGAATATTTAAAAATATTTTCTTAAATAGGTGTAATGGTAGTTTTAAACATTTTCTACGTATGTCAAATGCAGATTTTGAATATTTAATTAATCTTGTGGGCCATCGAATAAGTAGAATAGACACAAATTATTTACCATTCTGGTAAAAGAAATACTGGCAATAGCATTGCGATTCATAGCGACCGGGGATTCGTATCACAGTTTAAGTTTGTTTTTGAAGTTTCAAAGCAAAGTATTTCTTTAATTGTATCAGAAGTTTGTGAAGTATTAATTGATGCCTCCAAGGATTATGTAAAGGTAAATATTATTGAAATACCTATATTATTTATGTTATAATATATAGTTGGTGTATTTTTGACAGAATAAATTGTTTTTTACCTATTTCTTTATGTCTAATGTAATCATTTATAGCATAATAATTAATTTTTTATTTACTTTAATAATATCTATCTATATCATTATTTATAAAAATACATTATTTATATTGATTTAAGGTTTGTAAACTTAGTATTAAATTTATAAATTAGACCTAATAATGTAATTGTAATCAAATTATATCCTATATTCATGGTAGGTACTTGCACAATTTATAAAAATTAATTTTTAAATTATGAAAATGGAAAACAATTTTCTTTTTTCTTGTCTATTGAGCATAAATTTCATAACTTCATCGGCCATTTGATTTCTTTTTATCACATTTTTTCCTATTGGTATTATTGGTGGTGTAAATATTTTTATTGGAATAGAAGCTATATGACTAAAATTCTCATGTTCTTTATTTTCAATAATTTCCTCATAATTAAGTTATATTGATCCAGTTTCTTCAGTACTATTTTTATTCATTACCTATTAATAAATATCTATTATATTTAAGTGTTTATTAAATATAAACTAAATAATATGAAAGATTGGACTATACAGTAGGAAGAAATACAATGGCTATCTACATTTTACATGGTTATTAAAATTCAAATCCTAATATTTTCATTTTATTCAATCTATTATTATTAATCTTTTGTGTGATATTAGTTTAAAATTTTTTTACCATATGCTAAATAATAAATATTGTACCTAAAAACATTTTGTCATTTAACGTTTTTTATTTAAGATGCCAAAAACAAAGAAGAGTGGCAGTTCATTGCTAATGATTTCAACCAGCAATGGAAATTCCCTTTATATATTGGCTCAATGGACGGAAAACATGTTACAAGCGCTGATAAAAACTGGGAGTGAATTTATTAATTATAAGGGTTTTTTTTAGCATTGTCCCCTTTGCTGTTATTGATGCTAATTATAATTCTATGTATGTCAACGTTGGATGCCAGGGTCGCATATCTGATGGTGGTGTGTTTGCAAATACCACATTGAAACAAATTTTAGAAAAACAAAAATTTAATTTACCTCATAAAACAAATTTTCCTGGAAGAAATATATCTGTACCATGTGTATTTGTTGCTGATGATGCCTTTCCATTAAAAGAGCATATTATGAAACAACATCCTGGTACGCAAGAAAAAGGTTCTTAAAAAATAATTTTCAATAACCGATTAAGTAGGACTCGAAGAATTGTTGAAAATTAATTTGGCATCATACCAGCAGTATTTAGAGTTTTCCGAAAACCTCTACTTTTAGAACCAGAAAAAGCAAAGTTTATAACATTAGCATGTGTACATTTACACAACTTTCTGAGAAAAAGTACCACCTCTAGATTAAACTATATACCACCAGGTAGTTTTGATGTTGAGGATTTAGAAGGAGGATAATTTCAGGCCGTTGGAGAAGAGATATCTTAATTTAACAAGAATATCAAGATTACACAGAAAACCATCCACAGCTGCACAAGAAATTAGAGATGAATTTGTGATTTTTTTCAAGCGCCTATAGGTAAAGTGTCTTGGAAAGAAAATTATTAAAGCTAAAATAAAAAATTGTAAATTTTTAATATTAAAATTAGGTATTTATAACTTTTATCATTATTTTAATTATTTGTAGCTTTTCATAACTAGATATTTATATTTAAAAGTATGCCTATTGTATAATAATTATATGATGTATACTTAAATAGTTAGGTACCTATTAGTTGAATATTGTTTAAAATGCTTTTATAGAGATGGAAAACGTTATTTTTAAATATTTTAATTTGTATCTGTTTTTTAATAGAAACTATTTATTTGAAAATGATTAAAAATTGTCAAAAAATGTAAATGTAAATTTTTTTTAAAAAAATCATAAAATAAAATCAGGGTTTTTTAATAAATAAGAATAATATAACCCCAGCATATTATATTATAATTATATATACATACCTATATACCTACATGTACCTACACACATAAGCATACACATTCATATACATTCATAATCATATACCTACATTATATATATAAATATAAATGTTATATGTATACATAAACAGGCCATATATACCACAACATTTAATGTAAGTACAGAAATGTACAAAAATTAATTTTTCTATAGTAAATAAATTAATAAATATTACTACTTACTTCAATTCCGGCTTCACACGTTGTATGAGGTTAATTTTTGTCCTCTAAAACCTCATGGAATTGTAGGCAAACCATTTCAACTCCATAACTTCATCAGTTCCAGCACCAGACTTTCCCTTTTTGGTTTCTCGATAAAACTGGCTTATTAAATTCAACATTTTTTTCTCTACTTCAAATTTGTCAATAGCTAAT
This sequence comes from Pemphigus obesinymphae, assembly GCA_025469235.1. Taxonomy (NCBI): domain Eukaryota; kingdom Metazoa; phylum Arthropoda; class Insecta; order Hemiptera; family Aphididae; genus Pemphigus; species Pemphigus obesinymphae. The sequence continues at coordinate 4,030 of JAIPRL010002549.1, forward strand.
ATGGCCGAAATCTCACACCACGCATCATTTTTTTTAAATTTATTTTTATAGTTGACTTTCTGGTTGACTTTGATCCCACAATATTTTTCTCTCAAAATATAAATCTATTAAATTGCATACACTAACTTTGGACCACTCCATATTCGATCAAATAATAAATAAAATAAAAAACAACTTAATGCCCTAGGCGGTCTATGCTAAACTAAACAGTAAACACTATACGTGTTGTAGATTTATACGATGAGATTGACGTGTAGATACACTGTCGGCGACTTTGTTTATAAACATGTCACATTTTTCCCACGACGAATGAAAACAAAAATTTGTTTGCAACAATGTTACCGACATTGTCGGAAACACATGTTTGCAACAAAGTTGCGTTGGTGTGGACGCGGCTTAACATAAAAATAAAATTGTGTATAGTCATAAAATAAGTACATAAAACATTTTTTGAACAGAAAAGTTTTAAATTGAACTTTATAGTTTAATAAATTGGTGATTTAATTAGGTATGTAAATACAAATTATAGATACATATATGTTCTAAATTTAAAAATGAAGAGCTGTTAAATTTGTGGCCGTGATAGAGACATGGATTTGACAAATTGGAATAGACACGTTAAAAGTTGTAGACCAAAAACCCCCCTGAACGCTAAAAGATAAATAACCAATAATTATATAATAAAATACTTTTTCCCAAGAAAAGAAGACAAGATTACATTGGTAAATTGTTGAAGTTTATATTTTGTTTGTATAGTTTTCATTATTCTTAAAAAATAATATAATTAGTTTAACACACTAATATCATATCATATCATAATTCAAGTGGCATAAATATTTGTAGTTTATAAGAATGTAAATTGTTTATTTCTAAACAAATTTTAAATATTAAGTATTTAATTTAATTAAATTTTAAAATAGGTACAAATCTATAAAAAGTTATAAATGTATTATTCGTAAACAACATGACGAAATTGAAATTAAATTAAATAAAAAAAGTAACAGTCAATTAATATAAAATTAAAAATATATTATATAGATATTAAAAATTTGTACTCAATTGTCAAAAAAAATTTCAAGCTAAATATGAAAGTATCGATATTGGAAAATAAATTTAAAAAAAAAGAAAAACTTCAAGATTTGTATTTTAAGAGGAAACTCTACACTAACAAATTTTTGTATCAAAATAGTACTTTCGTAATTCAAATGCTACAAGTCTACAATAAATATTAAAACGTAATTTATACACAGTTTAAAAGAAGAAAAAAGTTTTATTCAGAGAACTGTGGTATCACATTCATATTATATTTTTTGGATTTCCATCCCCAATTGATGCGTCTACCTTTTATAATCTAGATAAAACTCTTTAAATTTATAATAAATAATATAATAAAATATAATATAATAAAATTAACTCTTTAACTTCGTCAGGATAATTTTGTAAATTTTTTTTTCAATAATGTCAACTGCGAGACGCCGACCGGAAAAATGTAAATCACACTATTTTTGAAGAGCAAAAATGGTTTCACAAGAAATACAATTATTTCTTTTTTATTTGAAAGAATACATTTTTTTATTTTGAAGAACTCATTGGATATCGATTTGTGGTTAATTTTAAAATAATACCAGAAAAATAAATTTCAAGAATACCAAAAATATGTCATTGTTCTGGCACTTTTTATAGGTTCTAAAATTAAATTTTTTTTTAAGTCAAATGTATATGTAATATATGGTAAGGTAAAGTTATAAAAAATTACCTTTCAAAATGTCATAAACAATAATATAGGTATATTCTAATTAGGTATGAATAATTTAAATATAAGGATTGTGTTTTAAATTAAAATAATTTTAATTCAACAATTGACAATTAAATGTCAATTTTAAAGTTATGAAGACATGTCTTAAAATGTTTATAGATTAAATTCTTTATTAAAAAAAAAAATATGACTGTCCGAATCTATTTTAAAAAATTGATTAACAACAATTAATTTTACAAAATTTCCAAAAACAATAGATAAAATATCTTGATCAAATTATAAATGATCCGTCCAAAATAATTTCTATTACATACGTCAATTAACATGCATAATACATTTTTATTATTCTATTATAAATTGTCATTTTTCAAATAAACATTTGATTGTGGGTCATTCGTACCAGGATTCTATGCAGATACCTATTTTTTTTATAGGTTTATTCTAATAATAATCATTATTGACCTTGGTTATAAACGACTTACATATACAAATACAATGTACGAATGTAATTTAATGTACATAATATATATACAAGTATAATGTGCATTATACGTCATATAGACGAGGAGAAAAATTTCACTAAATTATTTACTTTATAAGAAAGGGATATGTTATGTGTATAATTATTTTGCAAATATTTTACGTAAATAAAATAAGTATCTTTAGAAATATACATATGATTTATTTTGTAAAATGAATAGAAAAAGTCTGAGATTTGCAGTTTGACAATCTTATACTCATCAAATAATGACGAAGAAACCTCATGGCCTCTCATATCATACTATGAAATGGTATTGAGATTAATGTATTATTATGATTATTATGCGAGGTGAGATGTGAGATAAGATAAGAAATGTGGGGTCGGTAAATTAACCGGTAAATGTAAATTTATATACATTTCACCAATGTTTTTTTATCCGTAAATCTTTTTTTACCGTACCTACGTAAAATTGAGTGGCCTCTCATTTTAAATGTTTTTACTGGTGTAATAATTTTTATTTAGCCTTATAAAGTGTATTGTGTATAATATAATTAATAAAATATCCTTATCCTATTAAGATTTTTAGGAGAAGATAATAAAAATGAAAAAAAAAGTTATTTCTTTTTATACATATTAATGACTAAATAATAATTGTAAGAACACAATGGCTAATATATATCATAGGTTATGATTTAACCTACAAAATTCACTTGAAAAAAAATATAGGTAAAAGCCGATATATATCAAAAAAATTACCAATTTACCTATTTTTACGTACATTTTATCAGTAAATTCTACAACTCTATACGGTATATTAGTAGTTAAATTTAATATTTTGTATGTCATATGAACAACAGTTCAATGCAAATGAATTTGGTTATCTGAGAAAATTTAAAGTAGGATTAATTGTAATTTTTCGTATCATATATAAAGGCGAGCCGGACCTTTTTCACCAAATCAAAAGACCATCGATTCACTTGTCCCCCAAAATCGCTCCTTTCTCTTTTTCAATGATTTATTTTTCCGCCAGATTTAAATATTAATGAATAATGATTTAAAAAATAATTAACTAGGTACCTAAACATTTAGTGGCTCGTAGGAGAAATATCTACTATATAAATATGGTAAAAATAATTTAAAAAGTAGTATAATATACTGATTTCTAATTTGTAATTTGTAATAATGTTCCTAATTTTTTTTTATTTAAATCACGTTTTTTTTTTTTAACAAATCTATACCTGTTTTATTTAATAATATAATTTCTAAGCCAATAGGTTATAAACTAGATCCGGTATAAGTATATTATATTGAACATAGAACCAGAAATATTTCATGGGGGTATACCCCTGAGTGATTTTGTGAGTACCTATTTGTCTAAAATTATGTCTATAAAACATATTATAAGTATAAGTTTTTGGAATTTTGAGGGGCACACCCTCCCCCATTAGATCCATGTCTGTTTATATCTTAGCCCGTGATTTTGACTAAGTAATATAGAAAATTGTATAATAAAAAAGATGAAAATTACTTATTTTTAATGTTAAAAAAAAAAATTAAAAATAGTAATATCTATTGTTACTATCGATTTTTAAATCTGGCGAAAAAGAGAATAGACTTTTTTGGATTCGGTGAAAAAGGGAATAGTATGGTTTTGGTTGATTTTGTATTTGTATTTATCAGGGCTTGAAATCGTAAAAAATATTTCGGTTTTGATATTGATTTCGAATTTGTAAAGGTTTTAACCGGTTTATGTTACCATTTTCGATGCTGGTTTCAATATTGGTATTTATACTAAAAATAAAATATATAGCAAATAACGATGAAAAAATTCTGATATTATATGAAATTATCTATTTTGTGGTATAATATCCGTGATTCATCCCGATTACACTTGTTCACAATTTAATATTAATCGATGATAACGTAAATAATACATTTTTATACTTCTTTGTATAGGGAACTATAGCGAAGTGTCTTCCATCCCCATTCTGACCAGTTTATATTATATACCTATGTTTTTAACCTCAGACTACTAAAAACTTTAAATCAGTTATGCTTATTGCATTCAAGTTGCTGATTTTACATTAGGTGTCGGACGTTGTGTAGTACGACTCATATATTATAGCCATTCTTTTGTCGCATCGTACGAGTGATTATTATACGTAGGTATAAATTTGTATAAAAACCATAAAACACAGGTATTCGTTTATCCAAAAATACTCCGTTGCACTTACATAAAATAGTTCGTGTATACGGGGTGATTTATTTTATCATTAGCCACGCAATATCTCGGGAATCATATTATATAATTTTTGTGAAATTTTTATCAGAAATTTATTTGTATTATTGTATACTCAATTCTATACTTTCATATTTTTTACTTTTTAACCCACTCCCTTATTTGTTGAAACTATATTAACTTTTGACTTTTAAATTGAAACCTATGATTTGAATTTAATTTTTTTTTTTTTTTAAATATGGCGGAGCGGAAAATTATTCTAATAGCACATAATATATGTTTATAATGACGTACTAGCTTAGGAATGGTATAAATCGGCACTGCACTAACTATTTTTTCATACCAGGAAATTAAAAAAAATGTATTTTATAATTTTTCTATATACCTACTAAGAATTATCGTATTATAATTATAGCAGTTATCATTATCAAGCGGTCAATTGCCAAAGATCAATCATAAACATAATTTCAAAAATTAATGTTCTTCGTGAATGTAATAAATCTCTATTCAGTGGCCCACATGGGCGGGTATAATATTATATTAATATTATACCAAACATAAAGTATCACTTTTATGGACTCCTATTACCACATGCCTATTATTAAATTGTTTCCTCTATAACATGTGAACATAATATAAATATAAAAATAGTAATGACGAGTCCCAAATGTGAAAGCGTATATACGATTTATTTCCATCAGGAGATCATGGAATATAGTATTCGGCAGAATAATATTTTAATTTAATTGAACAAGAAAACAAATGAGTTACAACAAAAACAATAACAACGCACATTTCAACTATATATTATACATAGAGTGAGAACAATTTACATATTATATAAAATAATTTTAACACATTTGCTTTAAACTAATATTTAGGTAAAAAATAAAATTCAAATCGTACTTTTCACGATCTTTCCGCTGACCATATAACATGGACATAAAAGACGTATTACTCCAGACATAAATAAGCCCGGTCATAAAAACCGATGCAATATTGTTATTATTATTATTATTATTATAATTAGGCCGTGGTTTTCATTGTACTTTTTATTATTAATTATCCAAGCCCAAACTAAGGAATAATGAACTTTAAAATTTAATATAGATTTCTCAATTAAAGCTTAAAAGTATACCAGAAAACTTTATAACACAAAATTTAAATAGTGTTTTAAAACGGAAAACATTACCGATTACATTATTATTATATATGGAAAAAACAAACGTTTATTTGTTAATTCTTTTATTTTTATTTTAAAATAGTGTATATTAAATACTTCAGTATGAGACACGACAAGAAAAAATGTGACTTATTTATATATATTATATAATATGTATATTCAGTGTTTAGAACATTAATATAAAAAAGAACAATAATATTTTTATTCATTGGGGGCTTAAATTGAAGGGTTTCACATTCATATTCAATAAATATTTTTATTACGTCATGTTAATATATACGAGGGATATTGTGAATTTAGTTATTACGCAGATAGATATTACTTATTTTTGTTTTATAATATTTTCAGATTATTATTCAAAATACGTTTAAAAACCTGGAATTTATAGCGCTCGCAAAGTGGGTTATAATAATTATGAATATTATTCAAATTTATAAATGTACAAATTCGCAATCTTTATTTAATAATAATAATAATAATAATAATAATAATAGTATCAATAATAAAATAAAATTATGTTTTAATATTTTGCTATACACTATATCATCGTATTATCATTGTCGCAGTTATTATTATCAAACGGTCAATAGTAAAATATTATACACGAGTGGGTATAAAATTAAAATTATATTACGCGATATGCTGTATTATTACTACCTAATGGCCTAATAATACGGACGCTGCTTATTTTCGTGTTATAAAAAAATACATGATGACTGCGACGCGAACGGCAGAAACTTTGAAAGAATCTAGTCTCAATATGCCGTATAATGTCAACGCAATTTACCCCCGTTTTCCGCCATGTAATGCATACGAAATGTGTATACATAAAGAGTATCTTGAACGGCAGACTCCGAACTAGCAACCGTCATCGTTATCGATATTTTGCACCCATATTATTATTAAATAACACCTGTCTTCTCACTATTTATTGAAAAATATAATACACAATATTATATTTTCAATATTAATATCGAAAATAATAATAATTGTTTTCAAAATAAATAAAAAATATTAAATTATAATACTATATTTTATATTTCATCATTTTATGGTTTTAGGTACTGCTTTTTCTGTGAGGAGTCGCAGTCTCAAAGACTCCCCTGACGAGCCGCCACTGCACATATCTGTTATTAAGTTTTTTCTTCTATAACATGTTACTTTATATAAATGAAAAGTCTCAAATGTGAAACCGTATATAATATGATTCCTTTCCATTGAATATAGTTTGAGGCATAATACTATTTAAACACAAAACAATATTGAATTCACACTTAAAACAAAAACAATAAAGCACATTTCAACTATATTTTATACATAGCGTGAGAACAACATACACATTTTCTAACACATAATATAAAATCATTTTAACACATTTACCTAAAACTAATATTTTGATAAAAAATATAATTCAAAACGTACTTTTCACGATCTTTCCATTGACTATAATATCACAGACATAAATAACGTTTTACTAAGACGTAAATAAGTTCGTTCAATGTGCAAAATGCAATATTATTATTATTATTATTAAGCCGTGGTTTTAATATACATTTTATCATTTATTATCAAACTAAGGAATTTTAAAGTTTATTAACTTTAAAATGTAATATAGATATCTCAATTAAGCTTAAAAGTATACAGGAAAACTTTATAAGGATCATTATTATATATTTAGGTATATATATATATTATTTAGGATCATTAGGAATATCTTCCCAAACAAAATTTATAATAAAAGTATATTTTAAAGGTACTATATGGACCTGTAGGATCAGCCTACTCGATCTTGCCCTCAAATGCTTCGGTTCATACTAATTTTGGACCGAACTTGGCTTAAATGTATTTTCGGGCAGGGCCATGCATAAGAAAAAAAAATTGGTTCGGGCTGTATCAAAAATGTTTAATCCTTGCAGGTTAATATTATTAATAGTAATTAGTAGGTACTAAAGACCGTTTGTGTTTTTAACCGGACTGGGTTTGAAAAATATTTATCAGGCTCTTGTTGAACCATACTTTTAAATATGGAAACATTTTCAGACAGGGCCGAGTTTTTAATTAAAAAGCTTGGCTTCGATTTGAATATTTTATTATTTTGAGACTCCCGGGCCAGCTAAATGCTAAATGTTATTTTGATCAATAATTTATAATTAATATAACATATATGATATAATATAATATGTAGTATATTGTGTAATAATAATAGGTAAGAAGATGATGGTCAGTAGATATCATATTATAGTAACTTAAATTCATAGCTCTAGAGTCTAAATGATTAGATGTAATTTATGAAAAAAATATTAGGAAAAAAATGTGAAAGATAGGTACCTATAATTAGTTTTATATCGGGGACTTTGACTAACGACTCTATTGCGAAATGTTAAAAATCAAAATTAACGTATAAAAATATACATTATACACATAAATAAATCAGACAAGTAGAACTTGTATCTATAGTGACCAACTAGATGACTTATGTTCAACACGAGAAAGGTAAATAGCAAAAACTATGAGAGGAATAAAAAATATTTTATTTGTAAAAGGGCCGGTCAAAATTTTGACCCGATAATATTACTCTCGGCGATTTTTACTGCCTCAGTAATAATCGCCGGGAGTAAAAATCGCCTGACTTAAATGTAAAGTAATAATCACCTGTTACACCGGTCTAATATTACCTTAAATGACGCCACTGCTTAGAGAACGTTCCTGTGACAAGGAAAACGTTTGGTATAGTCAGGTCCGTTACTCTGGCACCCGCACTTTCGAAATTCCATGTGTCAATTATACAGTATTTTGTACTTTATTTTGTACAATTTCGTACAACTAAAATTAAATTTTGTACAAAACTACAAACACTCTAAAAATCAATTTTTGTGTGCGGGTGCTGGGGTAACGTTACCCTAGCACCCGCAACGCGAAATATTAATCCAATCCTAAATTCAACTATACAGTATTTTGTACTTTATTTTGTACAATTTTATACAACTAAAATTAAATCTATTTATGTTATTTGGCTTCTTCCTTTTTAAAAATGTATTCACAAATATATATAATAACAGTTATTTTGCAATGTTAATACGAAAATGTTTTAAAATTCAAATATTGTTTTTTTTTGTGTTAAGAAAAATGGTTTGCTTCTTATCAAATTAATTCGCACGTATTCTGTCTATTCTGTGGTATCAATTTCTAGATAATTTACATTAGAAGGACTAATGACGTAAAATTCTTCCATGAGATTTTGTTTTTACCCAATATTTTTTTTTTTTTATAAACATGCTTTTCATTTGTATATTTTATGTTTTTTATTTGTACGTTTTAAATTTATGTTCACCCCAATTGAATCTACGTCTGTGTCTACTAATGTGAAAAGACCACACAATATTGACACGGATGAAATAATAGATAAATTAGCTTTAAGTCCTAGAAAACTAAATTTTGTTATATAATGTATATAGTGTATATAATGATTTCTTTTCCTCATTAAATATTTTAATACAGTGGCGGTTTTGGAGGTGAGGCAAGTGAGGCGGTGCCTCATCTAAAATTTAGTCGACAAATATAATATTTTGTATAAATAATAATATATTTATATTGTACATATTATAATTTATTGAAAGATATATACCCTAAAATTTTCAACAAAAAAAATGAAATTGTTTTATCATAATATGCATGATAAATAAATATACACGGACGGTATCACCGTCACGGCGTCGTGAATACAATATCTATGCAGCTAGTTGTATTGTAGTATGAATTATGTACCCGCGCGCCTCGAAAGATTAGCCTTGAGGCACTGGCCACCATAATTACCCAGGGTTTTTTTTAATGATTTTTTTCTGAAATATTGCAGAACTACAAAAAATAAATCATTCAGAACCTTCTTTTAATATTTTATACTTTATTTTGTGTCAAATTATAAAAAAAACATTATTTCTATTTATGATAATTATTTCTATTTTTAATTTTGTATAAGTATGGTTAGGTTAGTTTAGGTTAAACTGTGTATACTAATGCCTCTACATTTTGAACCTTGCCTTTAGGATTTGCAATTGTTTCCTTTAAATCATCGTATACTTCCCAACGATTACTTGTAGGGTAAACAAGTGCTTTGTAATGGCCACTTGATACTCTGGGGCCTGAGCGATCACTCCCTATGAAGATAATGGAACTTCTTAATTGATATTTAGTCTGATTGATTATAAGTATTTTTGGTATTTCATCAAAGTTCCATAGAACTGCTTGGCCATAGTTCTTTGGTATATTACTTATATCATTTTTGTCATAACAACTTGTAGATGCTTCAAGTTTTGGAAAAAAAATAATTAATATTAATTGAATTAAATTGTGTTATTCAATTTTTTTTATTATACATTATAAAATTAATGTTTTACCTTTTGGTACTAAAATAAGTTCAATTAATAAATGTGACTTCACATTGATTGTGGTTTTCCTCCTCAATGGACATTTCAAACAATCCATTTCTGTGGTGGTGAAATATTTGTCTACTTCAGATTGTAAATTGATAAAACTGTCAAAGGCTAAAAGAGTTAATACTGCATATTTATTTACAATCAAAAACTAAAAATCAATTTTTGTGTGCGGGTGCTGGGGTAACGTTACCCTAGCACCCACAACGCGAAATATTAATCCGATCCTAAGTTCAACTATACAGTATCTTAAACTTTATTTTGTACAATTGTGTACAACTAAAATTAAATTTTGTACAAAACTACAAAAAAATACATTTTTTTGTGCGGGTGCTACCCTAGAACCCGCAGCGTGAAATAAAACGCAATTACCTGATATTTTATCTTCTTCTTCTTCTCCTTCGCCTTCATATAGATATTTGTATATATATTATAATATATATTTTTCATATAATGTGGATATAAAACAACTTAATAATATTTAAACATATTTCAGAAGGAATTAAAAAATATGCGGGTGCCAGGGTAACGGACCTGGTATAGTCAAGTCCAATTATGAAGTTGATTATCGGCTAGTAAAGAATACAATATGTCAATATGTTTAAATTCTGTACACTACCAATTGGTGTAAACCGAAGGTACAATATATAATATACACTCCTACACGACGATAAATGATTGGGTGGTAATTTAGTTAATGCTACATATAATTCAAGTATGGATAGTTAATTTGTAAATGTTCTAATTATTGCCAAGTCTTATCGATACCTAATAGCGAAACTTTGTATGAAAGTGAGAGTTCGATTTTATTCTTAAAATCACTATAGCATGGATTATCTACTGAAGCGTTATTTTAGAGCACGTTCCCGTGTTGAGAAAAACGTTTACAATATAGGTAACTCATAATATAATGTTTGTTATCGATGAATAGAAGGTATATTATGCCTTATTTCTGTCCACTACCAATTAGTGTAAACCAAAGATTTACGGCATATATATTATTCTATTCTTCGGCAGATAATCGACTACGTTGCTTATCAAATGGTAAATATGATATAAAAAAAAGGAGTTATAATATTTATACACAATACGCAAATCTACTACCTGGTTTCGGGTTGAAGATTGGTCACAAATGTAGATAACCAGGTTGTTTTGAGTTAATGGTTAGAAAAATTGATATATAAAAAGTGCAAATTTGATAGAAAAATGATTTGATATTCTAGAAAAGATATGAGGATACGTTATATTAAGACTGAAGGAAAAATAATAATGATGAAAACTGTGTGGGTGAGACGTTCATTAAGCACTTATAAAGGCATAAAATCCTCGATAATCTTATCCCCATCATATTAATTTTAAGATCGATCATTAGTCAAATTTGGCCACTGATCCAAAATAATTGTGACGTAAATTTTTGATAATTTTAGCTGTCCCTTTACGTTTATTTATTGATGCACGTGTTATTTGTCTTGTAGCCAACCTCCCTGCCCGAGTATCCTTTGTTTTTAGTTATAGACTTATTAGGATAGATACGTATACACCATACACACACACACACACACACACACACACACACACACACACACACACACACACACATACATACATATACACATTCACACGCACACACATATATTTATATATATTTAATTTGGATATGATAGTTATTAGGTACTCTAGCCATGCATTTTCTGTCTATTTGTATATTTTATTCATACGCATATTAACAGTACATTATAATATTTATATACACACATGAAATCAATATTATATATATATATATATATATATATATAAAGGTGTATAATAATTATATATTATATATTTTCAATATTTGGAATATAAATTTAAAAAAAAACAACAACATTCACCTCTATTCGGGTAAAAATTGAATGCTTTCACATTCAAATTAATTACAAATTAATTTCATTAAATGCATTCAATTGCGTGAGAAAATAATAATAATAAAAAAAAAATGCATTTTCGATTTCATTAATCCATAAACAATAATTAGCATAATACGTATTTTATGGAAATGTTTAAAGTAACATATTGAAATAAAAATAATTGAATATATTTAGAGGATATATACCAGTATACAACCATTTTTTCGAACTTAAAGCATACTACGTTCCCAACAATCTGAATTAGGCCGAATATGATTTTATGACGTCACGAGTGGATTTTAAAACGCTGTTATACATGAAATATGATGTAATTTTTGAAAACAATTGCAATAGAATTGTAAATACGATGATTGGAAAGCTCAAGAAATACTACAAAAAAATAACGTAATTTATTTAAATAAAATTTAAAATACTAATACATTTCTACTATTCTACATTTCAGGTTAAAAATAATAGATTTGGTTATGAAAGTTATGGACTCAAAATATCTCTGTTTTGATAGGTCCCACTGTTTTGTTTTATTTCCAAAATCTTATTTGACGTGTTGGTAGTCATGAAACCTATCTAAACACCTACATACCTAACCTACAGATTTTCTAGGTCAAGAAATCTCGTGTTGAGTTTTGTGTTGCAATAAATTCTAAATTCTTCTATACTTGTGTTTATTGATTATTCTATTCATTTCATGGTACTTTTATAATATAACATAAGCATAACCCGGTATCCAATTAATTAGTTTTTATATAAAAAACATCATTAAAGACACAATAGGTAACAATGCAAGTAAACATACGAGTAAATGACACACGAAACATTCGATTAACTAGAACAGGGATTGCGAACTTTTTGATAACTGCGTGTCAAATCAAAATGTTTGGTTTGATTTTATTTGCCTCGCGTGTCAGAAACTTTGCAGACCTTTTTTTTGCTTAAACAATAATTAATTAAACATATAAACATGATTTTGTTTGTTGTTAGGTATATAAAATATTTAAACTTTATAGCATTTTCTATTTAGGTACTATTGCATATTAATATAACTTTACAACATTTACTATTTACTATTTACTATTTACTATTACATATTAATATATCTTTACAGCATTAATTTACTATTTACTATTACATATTAATATAAACACATAATTTTTTTAATTACAAAAATAAGTTTTTAATGTGAAATTTGTTGCTGCATTTTTCCAGCTAACGATTATAATTTGTAGATTTTAATTGAATACATGCTGCACTGATATCTGTTCCAAGACGATTTCTCAATGTGGATTTGATAAAATTCATAGAGGAACATAGCTGCTCACATGTATATATAGAACCAAACATAGTCAATAATGAAAGTGCTAACTTTTTCATGGATGTAAATGAATTTGGTAGACTTTTCCACTCAATAAGAATTAGGTTTTAGGTTTTAATACTGTTACCAATTTCACCATAATTTTTTTCCAGTTCACTGTTTAAATTAATAAATTTATTTCTCCAAATTACATTTTCCTGAAATTCTATTAATTCCATTTCCAAGTTTTCGATATTTAGCCATTTAAAAAAAGATAGATCAAGTTCATCATATGTAATTGTACGTGGATTTATTAAAAATTGAAAGGTTGTTTCTAGACATCAAAACTGTGAAAATCTATTAATAAATAATTCAGTTATATTTTCTAATAAATTAACATATTTTTTAGTTATATATTTGATGGCAGTCTGACTATCTTTAAAGTGTAATGAATTGTTTAGATGATTTTTCAAATGTGGAAAATATTAAAATTTTTCATTTTTAAGATCTTCAATCGAAATCATCATTAATTTTATTAACTCTTCCCTCATAATATTAACACTACTGAACCTAACAAAGACTGCTAGTCATGCCTGTGAAGTTACATCTGTACTTTCGTCAAGACAGATTGAAAAATAATTTTCTGGAGCCAAATCTGTTTGAATCTGATTGTTATGTCATTACTCATACAAATAATACGATATTTTACAGTATTTCTACTAACATCGTTAATACGTTTTATTATTTCATTTTTATTAGTAAAATCTTGAAACAAAATGTTAGACGCCTTTACAAAAACTTCTTTTAAGTATTCTCCGTCAGAAAGTGGCTTACCATGCTGCGCATTGCAATGCGACACAGAAAAACTAGCGACTGATAAATTATTATTTTGATTGAACGCCACTTTAAATTTGTTTGATTGACTTCTAAAAAATTTTACTTTTTGAGAAATTAATTCTAATTTTTCTTCAGCCGATAGAGAAAATATATTATTATGAACTGTCTCGAAATGTCTTTTAACATTAAAACTACGGCTTACAACTGTTTCGTTACACAAGCAACATAGTACCTTATTATTGTTTTGAATTACCCCAAAATCCACTGTCCACTGTTCGTGAAATAATCTCCCACTACCACTTTTCTCTGGATTCAGTTTTAATTTTTTGAACATTTTTATTCTATAAATTTAGAATATAATGATAATTATTTTATATGAATTTTTAATTTTTTGGTGAAATATTGGTAAAAAAATAATATTCACTAATGTATTAAACTGCCAACGGTTAAACGTGAATTATATTGAGTAAGCCCGAAGCAATATTGAATAGGTTGGTTAAAATAGTCGTCGTATAAGGCATCCGAAACTATCTGTTGACGACTGTCGACTGTTCTGTTGTACCTACGTTTGTTACGTAAACGCAATAAACGAATTTATTGATAATCAAATCGTTTCGTTTACGAGCTTAGGAAATGGAAAGTACAGATTACAATATCTTACGATATATTCCAATAATAAGTTTAAAATAGTTTCAAATTATCAATAATTTTTTTGGAAAGTGAAGTAAAAATTATGAATTATATTTAAATTGGCGTGTCACTCCGTGACACGTGACACGCGTGACATAGGTTCGCCATCCCTGAACTAGAACGATGATCAAAACGCATAGTCAAAGCCGTAAAACTGTACAATGATAAGCTAGGAGAACAAAAATACGATGAGCCACCACTGGGTGATATCAAAAAAACCAACGGATTTTAAAGAGATCTCACTGAAAAGATTAAGAGGCCTATAAAAGACGGTTCCCAGATACAGTAAAATCTATATTACTAATTGAGTACCAACGTAATATGTCGTGTAGTCTTCACGCCCAACAGTACATCGATTTTTACAATTCACCGAACTTGTAGTTTTTTTTTTTTTTTTGTGAAAACGCTTAATATTTTTCTAGACTTTTTATTAATCTTGTGAATATTAGAAATAATTATTTTAATTTTTTGTGTAATAATAAGTAAAAACAATAATTATCTACTCTTGAAATTTGAGTTGAACTAATTTATTTTAAATTAATTAAATTCGCTGTTGTGCGGGCTTGCGGTCACTTTTCTCCTGTGCGCTTTTAGCACATATCAGAAAGTTGCTTTCCTTATGTGTGGTTTTGGCGCTTATGTGAGTTAGGTACTTATTTTACTTATTTTTAGGTAAATATGTGAGTTTTAATTTGTAACATAGCCAATCAGTGGCTACCATTGCAACATATTGATAAACGAATTGGTAACAATTGGCTACACTTCAACATGTTTTTTTTTAATGTAAACTAGGGACAGGAATTTGACCGGAAGTAACCGGTTAAGAACCAATAACATTTTGTAGATCATAAAATCAGAAACTAACTAAAACAAGTATTCCAAATTATAAAGAACCCAAACCAAAACCCGAACCATAATAATTAATGTTGAAAAATATTTGTGTTTTTTATGTAAACTGATAAAAAAGACGATGCATAAGCTAGATTGATTGTACTAAATTTATCGACTTTATTCCAATATTTTTTGTACACTAATATGATATTTTCCTGTAGTAAGATTTTATATTAGTAAATTATAGTAATAGACCTAGACTATCCTTATAGAAAACAAAACTTATACGACGGTTGACAATTTATTACGGTACCTACATTTGAAATTTTTCAATATATATATGACATTACGGACTATTATCGACAAAATATAAAATATATTTTTTGTTAAAACATAATATATAAAAATAATAATTTATAGATACGTGTGTAGGTTAGTAGGTATATACGAATATACTCCATGATCAGAGATCCCAAATATGTGCAGTAACATTAATGTTTCGAGTGAAACAAGTATCAATCACCTACATAAAGTATCATTAATTATGCCCGTCTGTTCTCATCGTATGCTATACAAATTTTTAAATAAATCATAAATTGATATCTTAAATTTTAACACTTAATAGATTCCGAGCACTTTTGAATAAAAAACAGTTAAGAAGTTTTTACGTAGAAAGTTGAATGTAGTTCATACTTTTCATTGTTATATACTTATATTTATTGTTGTATTTTTCAAATCTATAAATAAAATCTAATATAAATAAGAAATAACTAATTTTCCCCTTGATTATTAAAATAGATAATTTTAGATGACTGAAATTTAAAAATTTTAAATGACTTTTAAACCTGAAAATTGAATGAACTTAGTCGTACCTATAGGCTATATTGACTATAAGAATGAAAATATAGAAATATAGAAATATAGAAATATTGAAGAATAATAAAATCGATTGTCAAATTGTTTTTTATAATTTAATATTGTTAATTAATTAACAGAGGATTTAAAGTTGTTTTCTTTTTTTTTAATCAGAACTTGACATTTGTATTTTCTAAGGATCTAAAGTAACCCAGAACCCGAAAATAAATTTTAAATAAACTAAGCCCTATCCAGAACCATTAAAATTATGAAGGTTGATGGTTTAAACAAAAAATAACATATTTTTAAACGATTTAAAATATATTTTAAATAATATAAAGTAAACTTTTTTTAAACAAGCTATTAAGAACATTATAACCATGCGACCGTAGATCTCGCCGATTCTTCAGACAACACACCATAACTATAAGTCACAAATAACGATAATCTTAATATATTACACATTTATTCAGTTTTCTTTTTAAATACCTATACTGTAATTTTTTTTATGCATAAAAAATACTCTGATTACTATCACTCTATGTTGAATCATTCTAAAAAGAGGTGTTGGAATTTTGATACCACTTCTAAACTTCTCATAAACTTCTTATTAAAAATATTTAACATTACACACTTTTACGTACAAAATATTAAATACGAGTATAAACTTAAAAAGATTATTTTTCATGGCTAATGAATATAAATGTAGACATTTATTTCCATGATTACATAAATATCAAATTTTAGAAAAGAGTAAACACATTTCTAAATTAAATAAATTATCTAAAAAAATTTAAACATGAACATAAAAACTACTGTTACACATATTTTCACAAAACTCCAATGCCAAAATAAAATATCTACCAAAGTACGACCATTATATCCTCGATTATTAAACTTGGTCGGTGACAATAATTACAAGTATAAAAACACAATACTTCAACCATGCATGACTAAATATTTGTATCCAAATCTACTTTACAACACTAATATTCATTTAGTGAATTTAAAGAATAGAATCCAAATTGCCGGATTAAGGTATCGACATGACCCTAATTTTGATATTGAATCATTCAAGAAAGGCGTTAATCAAGTAAAAAATAATAAAATTAAAATTATTAAATTTTTTTAGTTTCTTTATAGGGAAAACAAGAATATTATTTACTATTTGTATGGTGTATTTTATAATCTAGTTTATACATTTATTTAAAGTATTAAAATTATATAAGTTAAATTATAACATTTAAATTATAGGCCATGTCTGTAATTTCAAAATGTATACAAGAAAATAAAGGAGCTGATCGTTATCTAACTTGGGCTGCACTACAAAATCTCAAAGAACAATCAGCCAAATGGAATTATGTAGTGAAATCTAATATCGCCTTGGAACCTGATCAAATATATCGAACTCATATTTTGAATATTTATCGCAACAAATTTATTGGTTTATTCTAATTGATAACAACGAAAAATATTATATTAAGATTGATAACATTATTTTCAGATTCCACAGCATATAGCATAGAGACACTCGGCTTGGGTTATAGACCGTATAGTGAATCTGTTGACCATTACGTAGAAACAGTTTTGATAGCAACGTAAGTTAAATGGTAGGTAATAAAGCAAGTTTTAGAAAAATGAATTTTAGATTGTACGCTTATAATTTTGAAAGGTCCCTCATTAGAATAAGTAGGTGTATTCTATGGGTAGGTATCTACTCTATTTTTTTTCGTTGTTATCAACCATCTTGCTATTGTATCAATTTAAAGATCTATTTTGCTACCTACTGATGTGGTCACTTATAAATTGTAAATAAACAATGGTATTTCGTTCTCGCTTTTAAAGTCACTTTTTATACGGTGTATGTGGTATGGAGTATTTTATAATCACAGAGAAAATAATAAATAAATAGTTGTTATGTTAACTGATTTAATAGACATTTAAAGGTCAAAAATACTTTTTTTATAATATTAAATATTATTATACCAAAGCTCCTCTCAAAATGGTTTTAAAGAAAAATATTATTTATCATTCTTTTCACATTCAATATATCCATAGTCAGTATTGACGAACGAAGTACTACCACCCCAACTTACCAAACTTTTTTTTTATTTGTTATTTTAGAATTTGAACGGAATTTAGAATCTATTGGGGTTTAACTACGATTTATTTTGTCTTTATTTTTTGTATATATGCACTTTTTTAGTAGGAGTCGAATAGATGTTTTGGAGTAAAGAGCATTTTTGATAGCAAATGGGTTCTAGTTGGTATCTACTTTGAAGTGGTTATTTTTCGATTATTCCAGTAGTTTCATCAAACTTAAAGAAATACGACATAATATAACTGAAATATTTTATAAATTTAAGGGAAAATTAAAATAAACGAACTAACAAATAAAAATATCATGATTACTAATTTCTTTTGTTAAATTTTTTAAAAATTATTACACCACAACTCCGTTCAAAATCATTTTATAAAAATAAATCTTTTATCATTGCTTTCAAATTCAATATACCCACCACCAGTATCTTATCCGACAAGCAAAGTACTTCCACCCCAATTGACTGAACTTTTTTTATTACAAACTTTCATAATAACAAGAAAAATAATTTTAAAATGAAAAATTCTTCATTAAATTATTTTATTTATCCCGTTGTCAAATAATATTTATGTAGGTTGGTACATAAATTTTTCAATTAAAATTTTAATACTCTTTTGTATAATATACTGTATATACGTATAAATATATATATATATATATATATATATATATGTTAAACATCAAAATAATTTATTTAAATAAATACTGCATTTCAATTGAGTTAAGAAAACGCTCATCCACATTTGATTTTTCCGTCTAACCAACTGACACGACTGACTGAAATTTAAATGGAATTATGGAAGATTGACTTCATTGAGGAAGGTGTGTAGACATCTCTAAACATCTTGAACAAAAATACTTGGCTATAGTGTGGATAACATGTACTGAATACTAATATACTGTAATATATATTTTATAATATTAAGAGTATTACTAACCAACATACCTGTAACTATTTCTATAATAGTTTTCGTTTAAATTTAAATGAATTGAAAATGATTTTAGTAATTTATTATAAGAAAAGCCCCGAACATGGCTATAATATACGTATATATTGGAAACTATTAAAATTATAGTACGAAAATATTACAAACACTATTGAAATTAAAAATGGTACAGTTAATTTTATAAATTATAATTAATTATAAATTATAGTACACCTATAAATTATTTTTATCAAATATATATTAACTCCCTGTGGATATCTTAATTTTATTTTATTTAAGACAAATTAAATTAATTATTTGTTGATAACTCTAATTTGTTAAGAACATTGTACCAAAAAAAATAATTCCTGATTGTCATTTTTAGTAAGTTCAATTATTTTTCCTTTCATTAAAAAATAATCATAATGATTGTAATGTAAAATGTGATGTAAAATGTATTTATTGTTGAATATAAATATTTTTTCTTAAATTGATCGAATTTGAGAGAAGCCTACAATTTTTCTTTACCTAGTCCCTGCATGTTCATGTTCTCAGAATGGTTTTGTTAATTATGTTATACTTGTGATTTTATTTTATTATTTATAAAAACATATTATTGTATGAAATATTATAGGATTAGCTTATTGTTTTTATATAACAAATTAATTTTAAAAATATGTATATGTATCATAGAGTAGGCTTTCTAGCTTTTTTAAAGATGTAAATCTTGTAATAGTTGACATTTTATAACCTATAGCTATGTTACTTTTCTAAAACATGCTACCAATTATGATAACTACAATATAAGTCAACTTTTTTTTGATGCATTTCTAGTTGTTTTTAGTCGATGATTTTCTTACCAGTTATTAATTGATGTCTGGGGCACTTATTCTTATTTCGTCATATTTTAACCCCATTAAAATGCAATAACCTATGTATAACCTTATGATTAAATTATTTAAAGGATACCATAATTTAATAGTACTTGTAGCACTTATATTATATCCACATAAAATAGTAACTATAAAATACAATTTTCCAACTTCTTTATTAAAAATGATTATAGACTAAAAGTACCTAAAATATGTAAAAAAAAAGATAATTTTGTATTATTTAGCTGATGCAATTTAATTCAAAATTACTAATGTAGTTAAACTTGTTATAGATTTGAAAGATTGTATAGTGAACATGAAAAACCAGAATGGAATACGACAATGTTTCATGTTGCCAAAATGACAATTTTACCTATTAAATAAATAAAAATAAATTTTAAAGTAAAAATGTTAATAATAATAATTACGATAGAAATACACTACACCGACGTTTTAACTTGTGAGTTTCAACGTTATTATTTTATTTGTATAACTCGTATTCAATAATTTAGCTATGTGATAATTAGGGCTAGGAATTTGTAGCATTTGAATTTTTTGTCATTATATTGCAGGGCATAACTTTCCAAATACAATATTCGATTTATTATATATTAACAAAGTACAAATACGAAATTTTATGGGGCATTTTTTTTGGATTTTCTTACGATTTTTAATAATAAATTCATTTTTGATGTTTTTAAGAAAGTTAATTTTAAAAGAAAGTTACTTTTATATGCTTTTTTTATCAATTATAAACATATTCGACCAGATTTTAAAATTGTATTAATAAATGACAAAATTTTAAATAAAAATATTTTTTAAACGAAATACTTGGAACTAAATACCGAATATAATAATTTATACGGAATTTATAATTGAAGTCGTTATAGGCACACTTATTTTCGTTGATTTTCATGAACACTTGAGAAATATTATTGATAAATATCTCTTAAAATACTCGTATATTCTTAGATACGGTGTTACAAGTGAGTAGTAAGTAGCAGTGCGCCAATACTACGGCTCCCAATGGCATGGCGTGGGTATAAACGTTGTAAGCGTTGCATTACATTTTTTAAAAATCGTCTTATGGTAAAACTCAGTTTATTTCTCATCATTCAAAAAGTAGTATAATTTTGTTTTTATGTTCGTTTAAAGTTCCACAAAATATTAATTACATAAACATTTAATTACATAAAATGAATATAATGACAACAATGTTTTAACATACATTATCTAACATGTTTTAGTAATTATACACTATGCGATACAAATATTTGAATTACATTTTCAAAAATTTATATTTATTAACTATACTACCTATATATTCAAAAATTATAACTACAATAATATTATTAATTAACAATAAATATTATCAATAACATTTACTGAAATATTTCGGATGCATATGTAAATATAAATAATTCTATCAATCAAACTTTATGTTTCAAACTTTACTAATCTAATATTTACAACTCAATAGATAATAAATATAAAGTGAAATAAGGGAAGGTGAGTGTATTTGATGAAAAGTGAATTGAAGGAGTTCAAACATGAAATGAATTAATTTATTACAGTTTTTTTATTAATTATATTATAGTTTAATAAGCATATTATTGAATAATTAGTTTGAAGTTGAATCTCTGAACCAAAATTTTCAAATTGATATTAAATTAGTATTTACGTAATAAAGAACGAAATAATATTATATATATATATATATATATAAACATAAATTTCGGTTCAATTTTTGCCAACTAATCTTTAAAACTTTTGGAATAATGGACCATATCAAAACTAAAAAGTCATCATTCTTATTTACATTATGCATAAATAAAAATTATTACTAATTTATTATTGATATATTTCTACGTTTTTATGCGTAAAAAAATATAAGTAACAAATTTAAATTAAATTATAGTTGTTACTGCTTCTTTAATAATAATAATAATAATAATTTTAATCAGATTTTAAGGTATACAACCATGAAAAAGGTGTATACTGATGTACAATGCTATTACGTTGAATGAGATATTAGACAATGTTGTTTCTAGAAATGGCAATATTCATGATAGTCATATAATAATTGTTGGTGTGGTCAAACTTTTGTCGTTGATAAATTTACTACCACAGTTGTATTCAAATTCTAGGCTTAGGCCTATCAACACAGGTTTGAAAATCATTTCATGACAATCTGCATAGTCCATGATGTATTTTACTGGCTAAGATAAGAAAATTGGCATATTATTATATCAATCAAATTTTAAATAAATTTGTAAAAATCCTTACTATATAGTTGTTGTAAAGGTAATAATTTTGGTAACTATTCCCACATCTATAGTTTACATCAAATATGGTTGGATAAACCAAATATAGTTGACTTTAACAACTCTGACGATTGACAAAACTATTCAATATTGTCTGTTGGTTGGATACTGGTGCCGACAGGAAATGATTATGAGGTCAACGACAAAATTTTCGTTGAAGTATAATATTTTACATAAGAATATCGATTGTCAACCATATTACCATCAATCTGCAATATTAATGTTACTACTATTGGCTACTTTTGAATATTGATGTTCATCAAGGACATCAACAGAATCTGCAATGTTAAAAAACTATCAGTGACAGCTATTGATGATACAACGTGGTTATTAATGAAAAAATTTAAAAAGGAAAATATACGGCTCATATATTAAATCCTGAGAAAAACGAGTAATGTGTTTGTCTGATAATTATGAATTTTTTTATATGTATATTTTCGGGTAAAAGAAGTCTATCGTGAGTCTTGGTGGAAAATTGCTTTTAATCAGTACTGAATAGGTCACTTTTAGATTTTCCTAGTTTTCTTAAGTGTAAAGGAAAACCACATTTCATAATGGAAATATTTTATGTATCTTTCATATGGAATGATTTATCTTACATGAGTTATTATTACATATTAAATACATTTATACTTCTCATGCAATAGTGTTTAAACACAAGATACAGGTATTATACGTGCAAGAGCATATTTAATGAAGTATCTCAAAATTGTCACTATTGTTTAAATAATCAGATTTAGTTAAACTAAAACTATTACCTAAATTAAAACATTTTTGAAATTAGATATCATTAGATTGTAACATGATAACATATACTAATACTAATACTATACTATATATATCGTCGTCGTCATGCAAAAAGTAGTTACATGCATAAAGTGACCAAGTGGAAAAACATTATTATGATGATTATTTGAACCATATTGTTATACAGAAAAAATATCCAAGTGCTATAATGAATACTTTATTAGATATTGAAAACCCATTTTTAACCAAGTGCATATTTCAAAGTAATTTGGCAAGCATAAACATATACATATGCAAATCATCATAAAACAGTCAAAGAAACCCAAGTAAAAATCTAACAAGGGACACAGTTGAATTAATACATGAAATAAAATATAAAAAATACTATATAATATAAGGGTAACACAAGTAAACATAGTTAATATAAAATCAAAGAACTTGTTGAAATGGGTGCCTACAACTAACGTGAAGAACCTTATGATGGACACATGATAAACAAAATTCAACATAGCTTAATGAGCGGACTTATACATACACAATGATAGGGGCAATAGTACTAAATACATACTTTTCGGCCATAGAGACATACATCACACATAACCAATACTATTGACGACCAACAATACTGCTAACATATCAGCAGCAGGGTAACATAGCATTAATAATATCTGAAATAGAATAATATTAATACAAAATCAATTATATAATATATATAAAAAAAATAAACTTATAATAGATGTAAATTAATTTGAGTCATTTAATAAAATTATGAGTATTGCTTGTTAGAAATTAGTGAATGGAAATTTAGTTTTTGATTTTAGGTAGAGGTATTTAATGATTGCTACAATTAGTAAGTAAAATATGTAGTCATTTGGTGATATTTTTTCATTACTAGAAATTTAGAAAACTATTAATTTTGGCACTCAGTGTCAATTTTATAGGTAATCGTTTAAGTTTCACATCTGTGATGTAACACCTTATTATACATATAGTATACTATATTTATAGTAATAAAACACTTTTAAAAGTCATAAATTATGAAACTACTAATCTCTTGTATACTCACATCTCAATTGCATCAGTTTAGTATTATACTGCAAAAATATGAATTACTTTAATAGTTTATCCATTTATTTCTTTTCTTCATCAGCAATACAAATCCTTAGTCTTTATATAAATGTACAACAATTTAATAACTACCAAGTTTTCCACCTATAACGAAAAAAATTAATATTATTGTACAAGTTTAATTTAATAAAACAATTAACAAATTAACAAAATATCAATTTTGAAATTAAACCGATAATTTAGCAGTTCTAAAGTGGACTTTCTGAACGTCTTATAAACTTTAAAACCATTAAAATTATCTTTATTTTCACATGGTTTGTTATATGTTGCATCTTCGCAAGTGGAACAGCTGAAAAATATATTTGTTTTTTCTAAAGACAGAAAAACCAAATCTATCGTATATCCTAAAGAACTTGAATAAAATACATTTATTAACTGTTTATTAGCTATTTATTTATTTGTTATATATAGTAATAGTAAAACTATCTTGTATATTATGACATACTCATTATTTTTACCTAAATTATTATTATATATTATATATTATTATATACTTCAATACCAAGTTTATGATTTAGCCATCCTTTTATAATGTGATACATATTAGTACCATCCAACTAGTGTAGTATATTATATTAGATATACTCTCACAAATCAATAGATACGTACATTAAATAAATAATAATTTTATATATAATTTTACGATTTTTTCCATTATAAAAACTTTTTAAACTATTTATTTAATATTTAATATGGTATCTTTAATTTTACTCATATGTATGGTATGGGGGCTATTTTTATATTTAATTTAAAATGTACTTCAATATTTTTGAACTATTAGATTTTTATTTTATTTTTTTATTTTCATAAAAATTGATTGTACAGAACCCTTTAAAAATCCTTTAAAAAATGTTAGGCCACAACTGCATATAGTAGTAGAAATTAAATAAATTAAAAAATATATTTTCAAACATTTATGGCCGACCCCAAATTGTTGGGAGAGAAGGCGAAGGAGAAGAATAAGAAGATATTTTCAAACGTTTAACTTGCTTCCTTATTGTTTATGTAAATGAAAATAATGATTTTTAAAACGCTGTAAATTAATTAAAAATACTAATATGACCTCTATTTACTGCACAATTGATAGATTTAATATTTATAATGAAATTTAATTACAAGATTGGTATGACATAATAAATCTTGCATAACTCTTTTTCTATTTTAAAATTTAAAATTTATTACCAGAATGTGTATCCAGACGTCTTTCTAAAAATTACAGGTGAAGGGATGGCATGCGAATTATCAAATTTATTATAAAAATGTGAAATATGTTAATATTTACTAGGGGGGTGGGGAATCCAAACGTACGTTAATAACGTTATACGTACCCAATACAGAATTTACTCATAAAATATATACTTATTATATTAATAAATTAATGTATTCTGATAATTCATTATTTTTATTATAAATTACCATTTTTTATAACGTATATAAATTAATAGGACACCACACACCCGTGTTTTAAGGGGTTTTGTTGCTTTTAAGTGCCGCCAACACAAACGTCAGACCACGAGCACAAACAGCACAAACGATTGGCATTAGAAATTCTGATTTGGAGGGGGCTACTGTTTCACTTGCCCCCCTTGTGATATGGACCTGACGATTTTATAAATAAGAAAAGAGTGACATTTTGCCAACTGTGTCAATTTTTCTATCAAATTTGCGAGATTTGCCTGACAAAAATTCTTTGGGGAGGGGTATACACCCTCCTACCACCCGTTTAGAACGTCTACTTATGTTCACGAACGTTATCACTTGTAACAATCATGTTTCCGACGAGCCTGATATAATGTTCTGGGATCGGGTTATTTTGATCCGCTCGTGTGTTTTTGTGTCATGTGTGTATAATAAAATATACATGTACGTACATTGTACATAGGTACCTATCTATTTTATTTCGCTTTCGTCTCCGACTGAGTCGATTATATTATCATTGTTATGAACTGTTTATATAAGAGCTTAGGAACAGGCAAAAAGGGCATTCCAAATAATTATAACGTGAATACTTTTACGGACAAAAAAATATTAATATTATACTATCACTACTATTATAACGACAAATAGAATATAATATGATAATAATTAGATATTTAAACATTAGGTTAGGGAGACCATATTTTGAAAATTTAAAAACAGGTCAATAAAAAAAAATTAATTTTGTAATAATTGTCTACCGAAATTTACATAAATCGTTTAGAAAAGTGGTAAATAAGTAATAAATGGGACCATACTTTCAAAAACGCGGTACAAGAAGCATCCCATATACAGTTTGTTAGGGCGACGGGACACAATCCATAAAAACAGGATAATCCCGCAAAAACGGTAGTTTTAAACGGACGTATAGTCACCCTTTTTTATGGACACATATAATAATGCAATAGACCAGTATCAGTGTCATTTTTAATTGTCGTATTAATATCACGATATTTGTTAAAGAAAACCATGTTTAAGCATTTTTTATTTTTATCAACTTGAGAATATTGTAAAAAGATGGAATGGAAAAAAATTATAATAAAAATAAAATTATCTAGTGACCGATGAAGCCGATTTTTTATATATTTATTTTTACACCTTTTATAAGCTGTTAAAAAAAAATTGAAAAATCGGTATTTTAACAGATCATAAACCGTGTAAAAATATTATTTCTCAAAAATCGGCTCCACCAGTCGTTAAATTATGTTGTTCGCTATAATTTATTTTTTGTTTTGCATTTCTAACATGTTTGTAAATTGATAGAGATGAAAAATGCTAGTGCAAGTTTTTCATTGAAAAATTTTGGTGTGACGTCCTCTTAAAGATTAAAAAGTAAGCAGTGGCGTATCCATGGGGGGGTTGAAACCCCTCCTGACCCAATTTATAATATTAAAATATTAACTAGTTTTATTAAATAATAATAAAAAAGTAATTCTAGTAACAAAACTAAAACAACGACAAACGATTATTTTTAATCTTTATTTTATTTTCATTTAAATTTAAAATTAAAAGGTAAAAGGTATGACCTATAAATATATAAGTCGTCTACGAATCGAAAAAATAATTACTGCTCGATAATACACTCGATTATACAAGAAATGCGCATGAACTGCGTTACGTAGGTATGTATAATGTTATTTTGTAGTAAAGTACGAATATGTACGATGGAATAGAGACAAAGTCTATCTACTATTATCGATTTCTTGTTCAATTGTAATTTTTATTTCGAATGCATTTCATAATTTCACATTTTGCTGCTTTTTCACAGTCTGAAAACGTTTCATTATGGTAGTAAGTATTTTTTTTTTCAATTCATTAGGTTGGAGCTAGGTATAGGTACACATAATATATTCTGCGATTTATCATTTATATACCTATTGTGTAACTTTACATTTTACTCAATAGTTATGGCATATTATGTAGAGATAAAATATTTTTAAATACTGTAAAATAAAACGACGGCATATAGCCGAGTGAAAATGTGAATATAGCCATGTATCGCAATTTATTTGTTTATTCATTATTTATTGACACATTGAACACTTTTATTCGTAATATATTATATTGGTATCTAAACAATATCTATAACATTTTTGAAATCGATGAAAACATTACGGAAAACGTGTATTTATATAATAATTCTACCACATATTTTTGTGACTTTATCTACCTAGTTAACCCCCTCCTCCCATTTATTTTACAAATAAGACGAACGAACCGAAAGAGCCGGACCAGAGTCAAGTACAAGAACAAGTAGTCTAGATGTCTAAACTGACACACTCGTCAAGCTCTTTGATCGTCATACCCATAGGCCATGGTAGAACAGAAAGATCTAATCCAACATCCTGGCGGCTTTTGATATAATATTTACTGTGTTGTGATATTTGTTATATCATGCGGCGGTGTAGACGTTGGACACCACATTATCATATTATAGCTAGTTGAAGTACTCGGCTCTGTTTTAATTTTGGCCGTTTTGAAAGAGGTTGAGGTGTGAAATGTAATTTCAAATATAATGAATATTAGAATTCTAAAATCTAAAAACCTTAAGGGTTGGAAGACTATCCAGTATCCATTATTTCAGATTCAAATGTAAATTGTTCACTCAAAATCTAAAATAATTATAGAACCCCTCAAATGCATATTGTCATAATTTTCAATTACTAAAACTGTTACCAAGGAACATTAATTTTTTTACATGATGACATTTAATTTTATTTAACTAAAACCTAACCCTACTCATTTACTCCTATGTTTTATAAACTATAAACTATTTTGTGATATTGTGTACGATTATATAATAAATAATAATTTATTAAATTTGTATAAAAAGACAAGAAACTAAAAGCTCTTATTTAGGTACTGGAATATGCAATGAAATATTATGTAATACATTATTATTTGTTAAATTATTCATACCTATTATGAGTACAGTCAAATTATTGAAAAATAGAGATAAATTTAAGCCAATTATACTATAAATAATTGCTATTAGTGTATGGTATTATCCAATAAACCATCAATTATTTATTAATCTATATTTTAATGAATAGTAGGTACAAATAGATATATAGGATATATAGGTAATTATATAGGGTAGATATGGGGTAGATATTTGTATATATAATAATAGTAGGTACAATGTAGAAACAAATTTGAATTAATATTCAACTCCATGATGAAAATAAAATTACATTTGTATGTTCAATATACAATATTGCAAGATTTTCACTGTACTGTAGATATCAGCTATTAAAAAAAAATTCCTATACATACGTAATTACTATAAATTTATATTTAATATATAGAATTTAAAATGGGATACATGAATAGTTTTGATCTTGAACTATCCTTGACAATTAATTTCAGGTCAGATTATTAACAACTAACAAGGAACATGGGCTATCAGAATTATATAAAAGTAATCGATATTTTTAATCTGTCTTATGTAATAGGTATTCATTAAAAACTATAATACATACACTCATACTATAACCATAACATCAATAAAATACACCACACACTATGATTTTTTTTATCTAAACTACTACTAAATATAATATACATTATTATGCATTTGCAATAACAAAAAAATATTAAATATGTACTAATATAACGTAAATTTGATTATTTCAGTGGGGTAATATACGTGATTAAAAAGTAGACGAAGAAAGCGAGATGTCTATATTGTTATTCTTATTTTTCTGATCACATTCTATTATGTACCCCACCTCATTTTTGGTCTTTCTCTTTATCACTTGTTTTCTTAATATACATTCCTTTTACCAGACTTGGGTGGTATATATATATATTATATATATATATATATATATATAAATATTTTATTTGAAAGTATTTAATACAGTATTGAATTTAATACATAAATATTTAAATTTAAATCATATTTTTAAAATTAATTTCATTATTTTGCCGTCAGTGTAAATTGTAACCAAGAGAGAAAATAATATAGATTTTAAAAAGTATACATATATTAAATGTAATTAAATGAAAACTCAGACTAGCTTGACAACGCTTAATTATTGTAATGACCAGGCATCGTTATTCATGCACAACTTTCTTGTGGACTTGGTAAAACTGCATACATGCCTAGCTGAGTGACAATATTTTACAAAAGTTGTTCAGCATTTACAAACCCTAAACATATTATTACAAGGAAGAGAAAAACTTATTTTTGATTTAACTTATTATTTTTAGCTTTCATAGCAAATTAATATTTTACGTTCAGGGGGAAACAGAAAATTTTTATATAAAACATCTAGCTTTGCTGAATAAATTAATGGCCGATTTAATGATTGATAGATACTTTCGCGTGTAGGTAGTTTAATATGAAGATAAAAATTTCTCATGATCCCATGATATTATTATATTGTTTCACATTTTACATATTTCATTACATTTAATGTATAATCTACTCGTATAATGATAAAAATGAGGGCAACTATTTGCAATGTATTTTCGTATTTTACGATAATTATTGAGAACTTTTTTTCTACTCCTGGCTCTAACATATTTTTCATTATACGTATTTTGCGGCTCGCGAGTCTCTTCTCGCTGGTCACCCCTGCAATATCATATCATTATAATTTATTATTATTTTTTTATGGTGAGGATGGGAATGGTGGTATGTGTATTAGGGGGTAAACGTAGCAACTTTCCATATTATCTACCATGATCTCATGCTAAATAGGCATTAGTCTAAATAGGCATAGACGATCTTATAAATTAAAATTTTTAACTACAATTTTAGAGGTTTAAGATTACGTAATGTAAAGCGGAGTAAGCCGAAAGCATCTCCAACCAGAGCTTAATTATATGACCTTTCCACTTATTGTTAAGCGACTCGACAAATATTTTTGAGGCGAAGTTCGAAAAAATTACTTATTTCGAAAGTCTAGTCGTCAATAACGGCAAACGTATAATATTAATTTATAAAATAATCTCGTTTGGATTTGAAATAAGAGTAAATATGAAACTTGAGAAATGTTGTGTATGAAAATCCACCAGGAAAAACCTTAATATTTAATTGATTATATATTAATATAGTAAATATTATATATATATAGTACCTATAGCGGGGTGCTTAATATTATATAGCAGTATATAAAATTTTAATCGTTTAATTTGGTAAAAAAATTTTAGACAATACTTTATATTATTTTTAAAAATTCATAATGAAAGTAATTTTAAGGCATTAAGAAGGTTTTATTTTTTAAAAAAAAAAAATCCATGCCGAATACGACGTCCTAACTTCTCTCCATGTCTATACTTTACTACTACTACTACACTATTCTGTACACTATATATGATATAACATAATATATTAAAAGATATATTATGGAAAAAGGTCATTTTCGGAAGGAACCTATGATATAGTTTTCCCCATTTCCCTCCGCCATAGTTCCGCCGCTTGGTATACTAGTAGAGTATCAGTATTATTGTTGTATATTAAGATTTATATGTAAATATGATGCATGTTAGTAAGTTATTTGACCAAATATTATTTAAGTAGTTAGTTAACAATAAATGTATTCATCGAATACCGTATAAAAATAAAGTAATCCTATATGTTTTTTTAGATTTTTAATAAAAAAATATTGTGCTAAAATATGTTGACTATTTGTAATTAATTATTTAGTAGATTTTGTAGGGTTAGTTAATATAATATAATATAATATAATAAAAATACAATATAATATAATATATATTAATAAATAAATAAATATATATATATATAATGTATATAATTAAAAACTATAAGTAATTGATTATATAGGTACCTGATAACTGTATTGGAAATTATTCTATAAATGTTAATGTATAGTTCACTTCATGACCTTTATATTTATATCTATATTGATAATGTGTTTATATTTTCCCCACTATTTGTTGATACCTAATTTAAATTAGTATATATTTATAATTAATTTCCACAGTCACTTTAGTAGCCTAAAGTTTTTTAAATTATTTATTTGTGTTATAGTTTTCACATAGGTTGGGTGTATTTCAGTGTTTTTATGAAACTTTCTGACGATATACTGAATTACATATATAATATACCAATAACCAGGTTAGTGTATTTTTTAAATCTGCTCTTAATTTTTATATATGCAAATAATTTTTACAATAAGTCAAATTTATGTTATATTTTTCTTCTTGATTCGTGTAAGTGAAAAAATATTTTTTTAAAAATGCTTAATACAAAAAAAAAAAAAAAACAAGTAGGATTTTTGTTTTTTTTTTTATATGATTTTTTCATTAGGAAGATATTGATTTGTCTTACATATCTTTAAAATTGAGTAAATTTAAAATTTTTAAACTTAAATATATGTAAAATGTTATCCTCTTGTACCTACAATACGTGGTACCATATAATTTTTTTATATCGACGTGAACGAGGACATGAGTTGTTTGCACGTTGTTCAAATGAATATATGGGTATCAATTAATTTTTAGGTCTACCATAATTTTCGATTCGACAAATGTGTCCTCTCAATAAAAAAAAAAAATAAGAATAACTCTCCTGTGATTGCAGGAGAGTCATCTTTATTATTTATTTGTATTCATTTAATAGATTTTGGGTTATAGGTATATGTTTTACAGTATTTTACGATACTTAATATAATACAAGTGTTATAGATATTACATGTACTTATAGAGTAAAATTTTGGATTTTTACATTATGTAAGCTAATATTATACAAAATAATTTTTTTGTAATGAGCCAAACTATATGATGGGAAGCATAAAAAATTTTTAAGAAATTTTTTCAGATAAATATTTGTGTACTTATTTATGATTTAAATTATGAACTGTTAAAGAATATATTCTGATAATTTTCACGTTTTGATTTTTTAAACGCGATAAATATTTCCCAAATAATAGGCATTTAAATTTAAAACTCGGTGGGGTGGAGAAGTACTGTAGTCTGTATTACATTATTATTTACATATATTACGTTGTACAATTAAAAATAAAATGTTATGTTGACCTATTATTATGGTGGCATAGTTTATTAATTATCAGTAATTATTTCCTAAATTAGTCTTTTTACTCGATATACCCAGGTGATTTATCATCATCACCAACTATATACACATAAAAAATATAGATTTTTAGTACATTCATTGGAATATAATATTACAATTATTATAATAATGTGTGTTATATTAATGTGTTTGAAGTTTTAACTATTAAATTAAAAAAATATAGGTTTTTTATAAACTAATTTTCGTTTGATGCAATCTTATAATTTCCTCACTACTATATTCTTCCCTCCCATACAGTACCTACCTAAAGGAAGTTAGCTCAGTAGGTTCAAAATTTATTTCAAGATCAGTTCTCTCTTAAGTGACTAAATATAACCAACCATTCTTAAAAATAACGAAATTCGTTAAAATGTAATTAACCTAAATTGGGACTTAAAAGAAAGTCTGCAGCGCAAACAAATTTCAATGAAAAAATCGTATAAGCATTTTCCCTATTTTTTAATAATTTAGAAATACAAAACAAAAAACAAATGATAGATATTATCTAACGCCTTACGATTTTTACAATATTTTAATTGTTTTTAAGTGTTATATTTATTTTAAAATAAACAAAATTAATAACATATTAAAAGTAATATTTTTAACAAATAAAATTTTATAAATATACAATAAAATTACAATGAAATTGAATAATTTTTTAAATGCTTATAAGCATATTTCATTTTAATTTGTTTGGAAATTTTTAAAAATGTCTTATATAAAACTCATTAAGAAAACTACACTGAAATCTTCATAATTATTTTATTTTAACTTAGGATAAGCTTTTTGATCTCAAACCGTAACTAAATGATAAAAACTATATTTAAATAACAGTGTTTCTTAACTCTAAACGGAGTATAATAAAATTGCTAATAAGTAATTCCAATAACTTGGTTTTAATTCTATACACATATTTGAATGTATCAATCTCCTTTATGAAAATAGTCGATAATTGATATTTTACATGGAAAAATGTTTAATTTTACCTATATTAATTTCTGAAATGTTGAGTATTTAATTGTATATATTTCTTTTAAAAAAAGCACAATAGTGTACAATAAAGCTAACAAATAAAAATGTTTATAGAATTTAAATAAGTTTATTTTAAGTATATTATAGTTTAGTATATTAATAAATGATTCAGTTTTTTAGAACAATTTTAAAATAAATATTAAATATATTTCAGAAAATAATATAAAACTGTAATACATTTATCTATTAAATTAAATCATCAAAAATCAATTCCCACAATATTCTAAAAAAGAAACTTATATGGTCAAATCTAGTATATGTCTTTTTGTTTTGTTTTTAAGTCTAAATTGCTAAAGAAAACTATGTCACTTCCAAAAATTCACCGCCATTTCATATGCCTATGTATAATAATATGAAATAACATAAAATAATATTTTTAAGTTTATAAATAATAAAAATAACTATATATTTTTAAAGCCTTTTTGTATGTACTTAGAAGACATAAGTAGACTGAACAAATATATGCACATAATGTGATTTTTTCACTCAATTCTTCATATTTGCATTTTTTCAATTTTGTAAATATTATCATTGTCATGTTATTTGTATTCTTCTAGAACGTTAAAATACCAAATATAATAATTACCTAATTATCTAATACATATACAAGGTGTTTCTAAAATGAATATCAAGAATTTGTACACATAATCAGTGGGGTGACATAGTGATGACATTTTTAAATTATTTTTCTACTATTAAAAAATAAGTTTACAATTTGTAATTTATAGTACCTATTTCGAGATAAATGTAAAAATAAATTCACCATAATATTTCCTATTAATTCTCAGACGAAGACATATCTATTCATATCAAAATATGGAGAAAATATTATGGTGTAATTTATTTATTGACGTCTAATATACCTCATTAATTAGTATGGGTTTTTAAAAGAAAAAACTTGGAATTTTTACATTTATTCTTAAAATTGCAAAACATATATAAATATTTAATGATAATTAATAAAAATAACTCCATAATATTTTCTGCAAATTTCTCATATGAATCAATATGTTACATCACTTTTTTCATCATGGCGATATCAGGCCATATCTCGACAAGTATAAATCATTTTTGTTATACTCTATTCTATAATTTTTTTTTCACATTTTTTAATTTTTTTATTCCACTCCCTTATTTGTTGAAACTATATCAATTTTCGATTTTCAAATAGCTGCCAATAATTTAAATTATTAAAATAATGAATTATAATTTTTGTAAGCATTGTTACGTTTTTATTTTTTAAAGCCTATGAATATTACCGAGTAATAAGTGTTGAAATTTAATGCGTGGTGGCGAGGTGAAGTACTTTAATAGCAAGTAAGAAATGTTGGTAAATGTGTTATAGGTTGCCATTTGAAAATCGGAAGTTGATATAATTTTAACATATAAGAGTATAAAAATAAAAATATGAAAAAATATCGAATAGTCAATAGAGTAGGTACACAAATAACTTTCTGAAAAGATTTTAAGTAAATTATTTTTATGTTCTAGAAAAAATTACTCTGTATATAAATATTAAACGCCATGTTCCTCTATTATAGGTATACTTAATTATTTACTGCACGGATTTGATAAAAACCAATCATTTAAAAAAACATAATTAATTAATATTAATATTTACGATATATTTGTTTAAAAATTATATTTTGTTCAAAAGTACAAAAAAATATGTTTACCTGTGGGTAATACTATTTACTAGACATTACAGGCTATATTTATAGATTATTACAAAATACGATATTATATCATTTACACTTTAGTTTAAATTATATAAATACATTGTATATTGATAAACCATATTAATATATTTAATCGAATATTTAAATAATGATAAAAATAATGAACACGAATACCTATATAAACATTTTAAAATTTTAATATTATATCTTCCTCAATACTCTATTATAGGTATAATTAATTATTTACTGCACGGATTTGATAAAAACCAATCATTTAAAAAAACATAATTAATTAATATTAATATTTACGATACATTTGTTTAAAAATTACATTTGGTCAAAAGTACAAAAAAATATGTTTACCTATGGGTATTACTATTTACTAGATATTACAGGCTATATTTATAGATTATTACAAAATACGATATTATATCATTTACGCTTTAGATTAAATTATATAAATACATTGTATATTGATAAATCATATTAATATATTTAATCGAATATTTAAATAATGATAAAAATATTGAACACGAATACATATATAAAAATATATAATAACACAACAAAATGTATTAAGTACCCACCTACATAAACTGTTTTGTTATAATATAGGTATAACAATAATAATAATAATAAAAATAAACAACGTATTAAAATATAAATAGATTATGGTTTTTAAATTGTACCTACATTATTTTTGTATTAATTAATTATATTATTTATTACATAATTCATAATTCTTTTTTTTATAAAGTATTGTATTGTAAATTTAGATGAATGAATTAAATAAAACCTAATAATTTAAGAATCATGTGAGAATACAAGGTGGCTTCGGGTGTTAAAACCCTCTCCAAAAATCAATAAAAATAAAAATGTACCTGATTTAAGAATGTTTTAAATTATTTAAAAATGTGTAAAATAGTAGTTGCACGAACGTCTATATATTTAAACAAATTTTTTTAGGTGTGTATATTACTGTACAATATTAGGGAATATCAAAATTTGGTTTTAAAATTACTCAAAAGTTAAAATGTTTTAATAAAAAAAAATTACCATATACCATGTACCTAAATATGATTAAAATTTTTATCAAATGTCTATTATCTTTGATTGTGTTATTTAATTCGTAATAAATAATCACAAATATCTTCATAATTTATATAAGTACCTAGATGAATTTGTGTACATAAATTTAAATTATAATATTCAAACATGTATATGTACATATGGTTCTATATTCTAGATTTTTAGGGGATTATTTTACAAATGACCTTTCTTTTCTTATTTTTTCGCTAATTAATTTTTCGGGGAAGTAAATCGTCGGCAAATTTTATGTATATACTGGTATATATAACCCAAAAATTTAATAAGCAAAATAAAACTTATGATCATAACTTAAGGTAATATATAATGGTAGGTTTGGCATATTACCTATACTAAATATATATATATATATATATACACACACTATACTTCATAGTATTAGTCGTTTACATTGGCGTATTTATGGGAGGGGGGTTCATACTCATATCAGAGGTTATCAAAAGTCAGATTTACAAATGTTTATTTCCGTTTGTTGTATCATATTATATCTATCATATTATAAATCATAATGTTCTCGATGAGATCAGCCATCAGGCTGAAAGATCATTAGATATTGAACTACATGGCTACATACCATTTACGTTGTTTTTTTATTTAATTTTTACTAATTCGTTCTGTGGTATTTATATGATTGCAAATTTATATGATAACAATTATGTTACAATATTAAATTATAAAATCAGCGAGAAACGTAAATAATGAACTTAACAATAAACAAACAAATATGATAATTGATAACATTTTATTAATGACCATCCTAAAAAAATATTTATGAAGGGAGGATACACCTCTTATGTCTGAAATACATCTTTGAAATATTTTTTTCTGATTTTTCCGACTATATGTATACTACATCTATAGCCACTTTACAGTTGTACAACAAAATTCCGAAATACTTCCTTCAAAACGAAAAAAAAATATTATTCATTTTTATTTTTGTTGACTATAATTGTTTTCCTGATTATAAAAAACTATTGTAAAAAACATTATATTATTGTGTTTCATTTCTTTTATTCATTGTTTTTTTATGTGAATAATTATTTGAAAACCAAGGTAATCCCTATAACCTATGAATTCGTTATTCGGTGCATATGCTTTTCATTCGAAAATCATATAATATTTGTTTGATACGTATTTTGAAGTTTTTTTTTCATCATTATAAACACTATAAACTATAAGAATCCAGGAAAAAATATCTACTCGGAAATCAGACTTGAGTAGTATTCCGAATATTTTTTAAATTCCTTTTTTTTTTCAAGTATTTAATATAGTATTTTTGAATACTTTTTACAAGTATTTTGAATACAGTATTCCAAATACTTTATTAAGGTAGATTCACATTTTTAAAAATAATATCTATATTTGTCCGTCAATGTAAATTGTATTTGTGTATAGGTGCATAATATTTTATAGTATATTATATATTATCTTATTTTGTTTTTAACTATATATTTAGTGTGGACAGTAGGTAATATTATTTTCTAATTTGAAATATATTGATTTAAATAATAATAATTTTTATTGATACAATAAATAATTCGAATATGTTATTTTATTATAAGAAATTAAGTACCTAATATTACAGTAGTTAGTGATATGAGATATTATATAGGTATATAATACTGATTATAACAAAAATAATAAATAAACAATAAGTTCCTTCTCACTTATTACTTAAATTAATTTAACAATATTGAACTTTAATATTAACATTTGGATATAATTTATAATTAATATATGTAGATGTGTATTATAAATTGTATCTATTATATTCATTTACACGAAAATAATATTATATATATATATATATATATATATATATATATATAATATTATATATGTGGATATTATTTTTGTAGATATTTTTCCTACCTTATTTTTCAAATGGATAGTTTTTTTTCATACTAGATAATATAATATAACGTAATATAATGTTTTTTTTTTCATGAACATTTAATATTTAAGACATGTTTTATTGGATATTTATATACTTACATGATTTTAGGAAATTAGGATAAAAGTAAATGCGCATATTTTTGTAATAGTTTTTGAATAAATGACCTCTAATATTATAAAATAGGTAGCGGGGAACGAAGCCTCCATACTTAGATATTGAAAAATTATCTCATCTTCTCACTTTAAAAATTCCTAAATATACCTTTGGTCTTTTATAATACAATAATTAATATGGAATTTGAAATTTTATACCTCATGAAATTTGTTCTTGTGTTCGTTCCTGCTATTGACTATTAAAATAGCAATTATATTTACAATATCATTTTATTTTTAATTTTCAGTTTCTAAAACACGACCAAATGTTAACCTACATGGACGTTCATTTTAAGTACACACTACCAGTTATTGGTGTATTGATATTAGTTGCCCGGCCATTTATCAATCGTTTGGAGATTTTTAAAATTGCATTTATTTCCACCTTAGCTTTAATCTACACGATACCGTGGGACAACTATATCATCTACAATGGAGCTTGGACGTATCCGTATGACAGGGTTTCAGCTGTTATTGGCTATGTACCCGTCGAAGAATACATGTTTTTCATTATACAAACCGTTCTGACATCATTATGGACTTTACTCTGTGTCCGATGGTCAGCCCCGTGTTTGAAATTTAATTATAACAAAAAAAGCTACGAATTAATTCGATGGATACCAATTTTATTATTGATCGTTACAACAGCTGTTGGTTTTACAATGATTACTCCAGGAAAAAGTACATTTTATTTAGGCTGTATACTATTTTGGGTGTCTCCAGTGTTAATATTTATGTGGTACGGAGGCGGTAACTTTTTCGTAAAAAAAATTATACCAGCATCTATTTCAATTATAATCCCTACTTTATACCTCTGTCGGGTTGATCAGATAGCTATGACGGACAATGTTTGGCATATTAACGAGAAAACTAGCTTAAATATATTCATCATCAAAAATTTGCCAATAGAAGAAATATTATTTTTCTTTATAACAAACGTGATGATTGTATTGGGAGTATGTTGCTTTGACAAAGCTCACGGAATGATGGTCACTTATACACTAGAATTTCCAGAACGGTTTAGTATTAGTTGGAAATTCGTGAAATACATGTTTTGTGCATTCGCGACTTCGGAGTATACGATGCCCGAAATTGTAACACAAGATATAAAAAAAACGATGAAAGTATTAAACGTTGCTTCAAAATCATTCAATACTGCCAGTTACCTTTTTCAAGCAGGTAAAATATTGCAATTTAGTTTAAAAGTTTATTATAATTTATAATAATTGAGTTGTTTCATATTTCTGTAAAAAATTATATCTCATTTTGAATTTTGATTAATAAATATTACAAAAGTTTAACTCCACTTGAATTATTTCATTAAGTATACAATTCAATAATATATTTTTCATATTAAGTATTTCGATAGAATATCTTGTAAAACAACACCGTATTATAAAATAATGTATATTTTTAATTTAGGAATTCGATTGGATTTGACAATTTTATACGCATTTTGTCGTGTAACTGATGACATGATTGATGATGAATCAGACATTAAAAAGCAAAGACGCAATTTAAAGTTAACGAAGAATTTTATTGATGAATTATTTGCTGACAGAAAATCAAATTACGATGTTAAGGACAAGCCGTATGAAATAAAAATCAATTGGGCACAATACCAATCCCAATTGTCCGATGTAGAAATAGCGAGTTTCCGTGCAATTTCTAGAATAGCATTTTATTTGCCTCGTAAACCATTTTATGAGTTACTTGCAGGTTACCATTGGGACATAGAGGGTAGATTAGTTAGAAATGAGGAAGATTTACTGTTATATTCCAGTTATGTAGCTGGAAGTATCGGTACATTATGTGTTTATGTAATGATGTATAGATGTGACAACGACAAATTTGAACTTCTCGATAATTACAATCTTGTAATTGAAAAAGCACAGCAAATGGGACGAGTAAGTCGTTGTTTTTATTTTTTTTATTTTTACTATTAAGACGTTTTATTTTAGGTTTTGCAAATTGTAAATATTGCCCGTGACATCGTCACAGATAGCACAACTTTGGGACGATGCTATGTACCCACCGAATATATGGATGACGAAGAAAAAGAAATAAGGATCCTATGCAATGAAAAAAATCCAAGATCATTGGGAAATAAGAAGTTGATGAAATACTCTAGGAGAATGATCATGTTAGCTAACAAACATCAATTCGCATCAGTGGATGCTATTAAATGGTTGCCACGCGAAACAAGAGGTTCAGTTTTAGCAGCCACTGAAATTTATCGAGGGATTACTACTGTCATCGAGTCTAGTCCTACATATCCCACTAGGGCTGCGTTATCAAAATGGAATAAAATTATGATAGGTTTTTATTCTCTTTACATTAAAAGCATCAAATACATAGTACATTTGTAATATATATAAGTTTGGATTTAAATTAATTTGTAATTTGTTCACCAATAATTAAATAATAGCTCACGTGTTGAGTATATTAAATTTTATTACGAACTATACAAATATATTATTAATCCATAAAGTATATATTTTATTTTTATTTCAATTAAATCCAAATATTATGTGAAAATGAATTTTCATTTAAAATTTAACTTTAAATTACACAACAAATATAATGGTCAAAAATAGATATTGTTTACTCGATATTGGACGTTTATTCGGAATAATTATATCGTTTTAATTTAGTATATATATATTGTTATATTCAAAATAAATTTTATGTTTTATTGAATTTGCTTTTTTTTAACACTTTTTATGCTACTAGGTTTATACTATATAAGTATATATATATATATATATATATATAGCAGGCATGTATAATAATTGTTCGATATCAATTCGTTATTGCATGTTTAAACCAACTATCATCAATAGGTAACACCTATCACGTAGGTACCTACCATATATTATTTTATTTTGAATACAATATATACGAGTAGGTACATGATTTATATAAATGACTATCTACATGTTGA
Source organism: Pemphigus obesinymphae (assembly GCA_025469235.1). NCBI lineage: Eukaryota > Metazoa > Arthropoda > Insecta > Hemiptera > Aphididae > Pemphigus > Pemphigus obesinymphae. Next base: position 45,957 of record JAIPRL010002549.1, read on the forward strand.
AAAAGTTTAAAGTAATTAGTTTTTTTTTATTTTTAGGTCTATATCTACGAAAGTTTATCTCGACACAAATAATAGTTCAATAATAAAAAAAATATTTATAAAAACAGTATAATTCACAGATTTAATTCAAAGAAATATAATTTGTCGATAGTGATTAATTAACATTGAATGAATAAATAAATAGAGATCTCAATAATACTAAAAATAAATCAATTCCTATGAATAATACTGTGTAGTGATTACGTGTTAAGTTCATTTGCACCATGCGTGTCGAGTTAATGATATTCTATTACATTTTATGTAATATCATGAAATAGTGCACATTATTATCATCTATAATGGTATAATACTTATAATATATAAGCTGTAAAGGTTATATGTTGCGCAATTGTAAAATTAATATGTTAAGTAAACATGTTGTGAAATTTTGTAATTATATTAAAATTGTTAATTATATGTAGATATTTGATAACTACCCATAGGCATTAGGTAGATAAATTATTAAATAACATTTAGTTTCTAGTATTACATAATATTAAAAAGTCAAATATAATTTATAAATAGATGCATATAATTTATGGTGTTATTCTGTTGCCTATTTTTAGGTACTAAATTTAATAATATTGAACACTATAATAAAGTAGAATTCCATAAATCTGTCATTCAATTTATCACATAGATGATTATATCGTTCATTATTGCTTGATAAAGTATCCACTAGTTGATATTGGTATTAAAAAATTATTTAACTAAATAACAATTTTATAAACTAAAATTAGTTTGAAAAATATCGGAATACGTTTCTGAAGTTAAAAACTGTGATTATCATTTGAAAATCAAAAGTTTATAGTTAATTAGGGTACATCCGAAAGGGTGAAAATTAAAGAATACTAAAATATTCACTTTATAAAAATTGCCTCATGTCGGTCACTCGAATTGTCTCTAATTAATGTTAGATTAGAAATAGATATGTAGTCTATAATCAATATTATATATTTTTATTTCATTGTACGCTGTGTTTTTAAATTATTTATGACAAAATGAAAAAACACGGGTTTTCAATTTTTTAATTGGTAAAACGATATCAGCGACGCTTGGTTGGCATCGTTACCATATTTCATATATTATATATTATATAATATATTTATCATTTTAATTTACACATTTTTGAGAGGTCGTGCTTATAAAATAATTAATCAGTAAATCAATAATTTAATCACAAATTATTTGTATCATGTTCTATTGAAAAAATAGTGGTTTACATTAAAAAAATAGTTGATTATGTTGTGAGAAAACTGGTGTTTTAAAATTGTAATTTATATTTTAAAAAATATCAATTTAAAATAAAGAAATGTATTTTTAATTTCATCGAAAATCAAAATACCAATTTACCCTTTTGTAATAATTAAAATACACTGGGTACAATGACATTATGATACCGTACCATAGGCGCAACTAGAGCTATATTTCTGGGTGGGCTGGATTTTAATAATATCATATAATATATAATATATATATCATTAAATATAATATCATTCACATTTAATTTGTTAGTTATATCTCTTTCTATATTTAAAATAGATAAAAATGTAAAGCGATCTTGCTTTATTTTCCTATCATTTTTTTTTTTCGTTTAATTGAATTAAATTTTGTACCTACCGATCTATTTTATTTCATTAAATTATGCGTTATATAATATCCTGTGAAGAGTCCGTATTAAGTATTTATGTTTGTCCCACTGATTCATAGGATAGGTACCTATAAATATATAATCGTAGGACTTCCGTAGTATTTTTCACAATTTGAAATTAATTTATATTGATATACTCGGGCAAACCTTTATATACGATGTTTAATTTGCATGATTTAACATATCAACCTGACGACAACGGTTGTATAAAAATTTGAGAACGAAAAGTCCGAGTGACTTCTTATATATGCGAAGTAGGTACCTACTATATTATATATATATATATATATATATATATAAATATTTTTTTTTTATAAAAATTAAAAATATTTAACTATAAATATTTCTTAAAATTTTGATCAAATTTATATTGAGGGTGAGTAAAACCTGTAACTGGTTCGAGTTCTTATAAAAATCCGAGAATAGTATGTTCGATCAATTTTCGGATTAGGTACTATTATTTTGTCAACAGTTTACACTTGGGAGTGACTATCTTCTAGAAAGCGAACAGCAGTGTCCGCCCTAGGCGTAATATTTTTAAAATTAAATAATTAACAATATTATTTCCAATTATATACATAACCCGATGTGCAAGAATTGCAAAAGTAATTCTACTAATGAGGCATTGTACTCAATAAAAATTAAACTTACAAGATGTCACACTCAATCGTGTGTTTCAAATTTAAGGTGGTTCGAGTCAGTCAAAAAAATATCGTTTTTAGACTTTTCGCGGTGACCAAATTGCGCGACTTTGGCTTATCCGATTTTAATTCTATAAAAAGCATAATATTTTTTGATATCTTTTCTAGGTTTTAATCGAGGCATTTTTCGAAATATGAATTTTCGATGTGGGTATGATTAAACAAAATGTCCATATTTTAAAAATTGTTCACTTGTATATATCTAAAGCGGAAATTCATATTTACACCCTAGAAAAAATGTCAAAGAATCTTATGGTTTTTATAGAATTAAAATTGGACGAGCCAAAGTCTCACAATTTTGTCACAGCGAAAGCAACTTTCTGTTCAAAAAGTGATTTAGTATACGATCTTATTTTCATTATTTTCACACTTGCAATTCATATTTAACCTAGACGGATATAGATACGAGCCCAAGTAGTGCATTTATTCATTTATTATTAGTTTTATTAACTTCAATGATCTCTCTAACTGCATTAAATTCTGAATTAAAAATTTTATCATGTACAAAAAATTGCCTATATAATACTCCTTAGAAAATGACCGACTTAAACCCCCTTATGGTTCCGCACTCAAAAGGTTGTTGAGCATACAAATAGTGTAGCATAAAAAGTTGCACTTACAAAGAATTGCACACGGTAGGTATTGCACTTAAGCTAGTATAATGATAATATTCATATTGTTGATAAATTAAAACTATTAAAGACAATAACACATTACTTATGGCAAATTATACATCGGATTCGGAAAGTACACTTTACGCATTCGAAAACTGGGTAGGCTACAGACAAAACTGGGTGGGCTAAGCTTACCCAAGCCCCCCTTATTTGCGCCTATGTACTGCACTTTGTATTCAGTGGCAATTGTTACGCTATTTATCATTTCCAAGCAGTTATCGATCGAACGGTACAAAGGAATGTGCCAAAATGGTAAAATGTATTTATTTAGCCTCCATATATATATATTTATTTTTTATTGTAATAATAAACATATCAATAAACAGTCAAAAATAATAAAAAATCAATGTTTAAAATTATATCGATGTAGGTACCTAATAAGGTAAATGAATATAATATTATACACATCATATATTAGTGGGTATGAAATTGGTGACATTTGAGTATACCTTTTTTACATATTCGAATTGCAGTGAGGAGTATGGCCAAAATATTCATTATATTCATTACCTAATATTTAAAGTATCTAGAAAATTTTTTTTTTTCAAAAATGTAAATAGGTAGGTACTTTCCTAAGTAATATCCTGCATATACTTTAATATTAGGTTCGTAGGTATACCTACCTATATACGTAGGTGTATTATCAATAAATGAGTATTATTAACATTTTTGGATGAGACTTGAGTGAATTCTGGGTGTCTATATCCCCATTAGCCAACACTATACTATGCCTATGTATATGTAGGTATACCTACCTAGGTATATAGGTAAGTATACCTATGTATATAGGTAGGTATACTTATGTATATAGGTATGCATACCTATATACGTAGGTATACCTGTATACGTAGGTATGCATACCTATACATAGGCATAGTATAGTGTTGGCTAATGGGGATATAGACCCCCCAGAATTCACTCAAGCCTCATCAAAAAATGTTGATAATACTCTGTGTTTGTTCAGTATTTTTTTTAAATTTAGTTTAATTTCAATAAAATTTTAAATCGGCTAAGGACAATAAGAAGAACTTTAGTTCGCAAAGTAAAATATTTTTTCAAAACAACATCTTATAAAATATTCAAGTAGATATTTGATACTTAGGGTGACCATATTTTGAAAATAAAAATTCGAATATTCCCACTAACACGGTCGTTGTGTCATCATTCTAATTTCATTATATCGGTTGAAAATAATTTTATAAATTAAGTAACTAAACTAAAAAATTTCTTTTGTGTATATCGCTTTTAAAAACGTTAAATAAATGCGCAAAAAAAGTAATTTTTTCACAGAAAATGTCCATTTCTTTTGGGATTTTTTTGCACTAAGATTTACAATTTTAATTTTATAAAAATTTAGTAAAATAAAATGACTACAATTTTTTACTATTTCATGCTATGAAATTGGTATTTAAATTTAAAAAAAAATGGGAAATAAAACAGATTTTCTTTTAAAAAAAAACCGGGATAATAAGCGTCCCATTGTAAGTTTGTCGGGACAAGGCGACGCAATGCTAAAATCGAGATAATCCGGTTTTAAACGGGACGTATAATCACCATATTCATACTGGATAATGGCGTGTGTATTCGTTGAAAACTTTTAAAGTGATATTCGCGTGTTATTACGTGTTATCGATTCATAGCATATATTTTATATTTTTAAAAAAGGTAGGTATAATATAGGTAGTTAAAATAGCATTTTTTAGTAAAATCACGTGTGACAACTGCAATAATTATCCTTGGCATCAGTGGTAGCCTTGCTTCATTTTACTATTTTTTTAACCTAATTTTCATAAATAAATTTATTTATATTTATTTATTTATAAGTAGGTATATAAATTAATGATAATTCTCTTATATACACATATGTACATTTGTATATACATATTATATGAACTGGGCCATATAATGTAAGTAGAAGTTGTTGTGGGACACAAACTTTAATAATAATACATTTTATTTATTTACCATAGCGAATAATCAGTGTAAATATTTTTATGAGCTATTCAATTTTATTTTTAATTAAAAGAAAATAACTTCAAAATAATTTTATTGTTATATTAGTTACATTAGTTTTATTGCTAATGTGAAATTTGAAATTGCTTTTTTTGTAAAAGTAATGAATCGATTAGTTGTGATAAGTTATCGATAAGTTGTGGCATTGCTCAAACAACTATCAAGGTGCTTGTCTGATATAGTGGACCGATTCTTACCCTAGGTACTGCCAAAAAGTGAGGACATGAATAATGCGTATCAACATCATTACATTTTTATATTGTTATTTTACAAACAATTTCTTTCTTTATAAATAATCTTAAAAAGATAATTTAGTTATATATATATATCCTATATAAAGGATGTTTTTGAAATATTTAAATATAAGAAGTTTTAATATCTACCCATAGAACTTCTTTGTGTTTTGAGTATATTAATATTTTTAAAAACCTGATTTTTTTGTGTTAAATTTCAATATTGCAAAACAAAGCTTTCAACAAAACAAAGTTTCAGTTTGTTCCAATTTATAAAAACATAAAATAATATTATAATTTTTAGTTTAAACAACTATTATAAAAATAGCAGAGAAAAATATTCAAGAGAACCCTATCTAACCATTTTAGCATTTTTTATATTTATTATAGTCAACAATTTGTCAAAAATGTCAAAAACTAATTATAAAACTTTTTTTTTATTTTGCAGAAACATGCTTATTAATGAATGATATGATATTCATTTATAAATTACTTTTAAATAACTAATTAATACAGTACAATTAAATATATAATAATTTTTTTTTATATTACCTTCTACTATGGTAACATGTTCAACATGATCTGGAACCTGAACTGGTAAGAATTGAAACATGTGGATGATCATTATCTTCATGTCTTCATTCTAATAAATAAAACAAATAATTTTATTTATGATCTATAATATTATTAATAATAAAGAGTGATATACATAAGTAATTTTATGTGTTTTAATAGAGTAAATATCGAACAATTATTTTCAAACAATTTTCATTTATTATACCTCATAGGAATATAGAATCTATTGAAATTGTACGTAAGTATAATGTATATAACATTTATAACACAATTGAAAAAAGACAAATAAAAATACTTATAATTTAATATGTGTCATGGAGATTAAACATGTAAAAATAGTAATTTTTATATGTATTTATGTATGTGTACGTATGTCGTATATTTTTAATTAAAAATATTGTTTATAAAAGTATAAGTTATAATGATTATAACGTTAATGGTACTTCATACACTAGGTTGCTAGTATATGACAAAAGTTCTTCTACAGATAATCTACCCTTGGCCAATACATGCAATGTACATTGCCAAAACATGCCTGAGAATGGGATTTTGTTCAAGTTGTGTGTATTTTTGAAAATATAAAGTTCTTATATATATATTTATATATATATAAAGATCTTAAGTTGAACCTATATTAATGCATAATTTAAACATTTATTCAAAATAAATAAATAAATTATTAGAAAAGAAAAGCCAAATAGAACTGTTAAAAAAATGTAGTCGTTACTTTAAAACTTGAATTTTATGATTAGAAAAATAATTTAATTCATTAATTCACGACTAGTTCGCAAAAAAAAATAATATATATATATATATATATGTATATATATATATTTTTTTTTTAATTAAAAGTTTTACAATTGTTTAAACTAGATAAATTGACAGAAATAATATTGAATAACTTAAATTCTATCTACTGATGTTTGAAAGTAAGAAACGATGCAACTTACTATTTCTCTGTTTGGCAAGAGTGTTGCTTAGTTTTTAATTACTTTGAAAGACTCAACAACTCAGTTTGGTGATAGCAGTGCTATCGTTTTGAACATCCGAAACAATTTCTGCATTGAAATATCAGCACTATATATTTTTCTACGCATTCCAAATTCTTTCGCACATTTTTCGAATACCTATAATTTATAAAACTATTATTATTATGGTAAATATAAACATCAGTTATAATAAAAATATAGGTATACATATATGTAATTTTAAAATTTAAAGAAATACATTTTGTATTTTTTAAATATTAATTTTTATATTGATCTATAAATTTAAATATATATTTTTACTGTACTAAAAATAATACAAGTTTAATTAATCATTTAAATATTTATCTATATTTATGATTGCTCATTAGGGGAAGGAGTAAAAGGATGAACATTTTCTCTCTTAGAGAATTACCTAATAATGGATTATTGCTAAAACTGGTAGTGTACATAAAAATATTTTAATTTATTCAAGTTTGTAACTCCCTTCTCCTTGAATCACCCAGCTACCATTTATTAAGATATATAAGAGATTTTGATGAATATCCCGGTTAGTGTTTAAAGATTGACCTACAAAATATCGCTAATAAAATGTCACAAAATCAAAATATTGTGTGATCAAAATATCACTAGTACATACTATATATATCTTCCAAATTAAAAATAAAATAAATTCATAATACTATGAAAGAAAATTGTTGCCAACATTGAATAAAATATAATTTAAAATCATTGTAACTAACTATAAAAATCTAATTCAAATTAATTTTAATTTTTTCAATTTTTTATGGATAATATAAATAATTGACGGGGAATCAAAAACTGAGAGTGTCAAATTCAATAAGTGCATAAAAAATAAGATCAATGTACATATTTTTTTGAAGAAAACATTCAAGTTCATGTTCTTTCAATAACTTTTGCAATATTTACAACTTTATACTTTATAGCAATATATAAATAAATATCCATCTGTCAGTTCATAAGATATAAAATAATATTAAATTACACTAAACAAACATAATTCAGGATTTAAATAACTGAAGTTGAATTTAAATTGTAATAAGATTAAAACAAATTGTAAGAAATTTTATTTAGAAGTATTTAAATAAAAGTAATTGTAATTCTAGTATAAATATCTATGATATAGTATTTCAAATATTTTGTTTATAGGGTATTTAAAAAGTATTCTAAATACTATAAAAGTATTTACATATATTTACTCAAATATTTACTTCAAATCATTACAAGACTATAAACTACAATATAGCTTACATATCATTATACAATATTATATATTTTTTAAATATATTAATATAAACTACAATAAATTACAAACAAATTATAATCTAAAAATAAAAATATGAATCAATTAAATAATAACCACAAATCACAATATAATTTAACATTTAAACACACTCAATGAATTAAAAACAATTAATTGAGTTTAAATTCATATTTTAAAATTTAATATTATTTAGGTATAAGATAACCAACAAACGGTAAAGAGTCTGTGTGATGACAAAAAATAATTTAACTTAAGATTTTAAAGAGTAACATAAAAAAAAATCTAGTGAAACTAAATATTTCAAATACCTAAAAAACTTGCATTATTGTTTTATATTTCAATAGCGAAAAGAAAACATATCAGTCTTAATAGTTTTTGAGTAAATTTAATATATCCAGAGAAAAAATATTAAATCAACAATTAAATATAAAAATAAAAATAAAAATATATCAATATATATATATACACATATACAATTTGGTGTATGATTCTATGTTTTCAATGGAAGTGAAGTACGAACAAATACACTCAAACATTGCCAGTTATTTTGTAAAAGTTAAGTAAAAGTTAAGTTGTATAAAAATGTAGTATACAAAATAAAAGTATAAAACTATAAATTGTATAATACATATATAATACTATAATTATATTATATTACCATGAAAAATGGAAGTAAAAAAAATAAATTTAAATTTAAATTGTATAAAAAAATAAAGTAATTGTTTTAATAAAAAAATGTGTTGCTAAGTAAAAAGTTGTTATACATTATTGTTAATGTGGTCAATGTTTATTGTGGGAGAGGACCAATTTGTCATCTAATATAATCAATTTTAGATTGCCCCATAATACTGAGGCATCTCATTATGTCCCCATTCGTATTGAACCACTCTATTGCTTCTCTTATATGGATAGTATTAGTGGCTCATTCACCCCTAGATGTTGAATCTCTGATCTAAATAGAAAATACATATAACAAAAAATATAAAGTTATATATTATGAAAATATAATTAGTTGCATATTAACATTATCATTTAAGTACTGTTAAGTTATTTCTGGCTTGGTGCATTTCTGTATAATATTGATTTTTCCAAAATTCTGAGTTTTTCTAAAAAATTATGAAAAAATATTGTTTAAAAATTATATTATATTATATTATTTTTACTACGAGTGAAATCCCAGATGTTTGGGTGCATTCCAAAATATCTTTTTAATTGACTATGAAATGATTCCAAGTAGTTATTTATTCGTATTTCACTTCCAAAGAGACTTATATAATTTTGTCTAACATGGAGAAACCAATAATTTTGTATGCATCTAGTATTTGTAAAGAATTGCAGTATCAGATATTATAATATATGTATGAATATTTAACATACCCAATCAAAAATGTTTGCATTCGGTTGTAAACTTCAGGATTTTGCTGAACATATTCTATAATATGTGCAAAACCATTTTGAATACAAAATCGCTCGCAATCCGGATGCCCTCGAACTGCCAGTAGGTTGGTTAGAGCTAAAACCATAGAGTCATTTTTAATATGTAAATAAAATAGTATATACCACACATAATACTCGAGCGGCTATGGCATTTGTTCAAATTAGATCATATACCAAATTGTATTTCACAAAACAGTATCTTATAATTGACTAAAATAAAAAAGTAGGTAAAATTTATTATATATTAATAAATTATGCTATATTTTATGTATTATAATTTATTTATTATAGATACTTGGCAGTAATGAAACCAGCAATACTGCAACCAACTTTCTGGAAACACTATCTGAACCGCATTCATTAGCCCATGCTCATAATCTGTTATAATTGTTACCTGGTTATAATGCAATAGTAATATATTTCGTACTATCTGAAACAATACCACGTATTCCTCCTCAGTGGCACTTGTCAGAAGAACATTTTCCATTGGAAATAACTAAAATATTAAAATGTAAGTATTAATAAAATATGATTATGAATTTATTTTATCAATATTGGAAGTAATCATAAATCAACTTACAACATTTTTATAGAGCACTTGAAACGTCATTAATATTCCTCTTTGCAATTGTTTTGGAGTGTTTGGATCAGTTTGGAATGTACAACCTTCATATGTGACGGTATTTAGTTCCCCAGTGAACCTTTGAATAAAATCAGTATTGGCGAAAACAACACCAACCAATATTCCATTAACAGTTATTGGCTGTTGAAAGAATACCGAGGGTGGATCTTATACCAATGTCGAGTAAGCAATGTTTTCCACCATGTTCAATAAATTTATCAGGTCCTGCAGGGTTTCTGGATTTTTTGGCCGTCGACTATTTCACATACTTTTTACACCTAAGCTGTGTTTGACTAAATATGTATTTAAAACTGCCATGGGGATTACTAAAAGTAGGTATACATATATATATAAAAAATAATTATATACATTTTTAGCATTTACTATTTATTCTATGAGTTGATTTACCTAACAGCCTTTTCATTGTACAGGTGTCTGATAAGCATAGTCATTGCATCTATTACTATTGTCCTTCTTCTCACTGATCTTCGTAATAATGGTATGTCTATGTCCTGTTCAACTGCGATGAGTTAAATAAAGTAAAGTAAAGTTAAATAAAATATTTTACAGGCAATAAATAATTTGTCTATAAATAAATCATTTGTTTAATATTTCCTTTTCAGAGTAGTTTTCATTATATAATACACATTCCTATGTTTTTTTTTACTTATTTATTACTTAAACGTCATCAAAAACAGAAATAATATTTTAATTAATACAATTTTAAATACAGATATATTGCTTTTATGTAAAAATATAATCTAAAAGATAGGAATAGTGTTTTACCATTTCAATTATTCCCAGGTGAACCAACCAGAGAGTAATTGAATATCCTTTTTATCACTCACTAATATATCCATTTTATCAGTAAACGTGTTATTATCAAAAAGTATTATTTAATTATATTGAGTTATTATCAAAATCAAAAATGCCGCCAAGTTAGTTTATTTGAATATACTATAATGCGAATTATAAAGTATAATATATAATGTTGTAATTTTGAATCAATTACTCACAGAATTAAATTAATTCATTATATTTAATTGTATTTATACAAGTACATTACGTTCTTGTTGGTTGTAAACTTAAATTTATACAACTTATTATATAGGTACCTACCTAAATAGATAAAATTAATTTTACATCCTACATAATCTACACAAATATGCAATACTATACTAAATACCAATCGTCTATTAATGCAGAATTTACGTTGTAAAGTGTGTACAACTTATGTTGTAGGATGAATTATATAATACAAAAAGATGTGAAAACTGATTATTTTATTTAAAAAAAAATACATTTAACTATGGTCAATATACCTATTACAGATATATACAAAAATTACAAATGTGTGTATCTATATCTTATAATCTTACTCACTTACACACAATTGTTAACATCAAATTATTAGATAGATATGCAGATTGTGTTAAATTTAAAAATTTATAGAAATCTATGATGATACCATATAACTTTACATACAAGCAGTGTATATTATAGGTACTTATTAAGAAATATACAGTTATTTTCAAATTACACGAATGGTACAATCTAGTTCAGTATTGGGTAAGTTATTTTTAGAAAGTCACTAAGTTACATTACTAGTTACAAAATTAAAAAGTAATTAGATAATTTTTCATTACATAAATACAAAAGTAATAGTGTTA
>JAIPRL010002550.1:0-57826 GCA_025469235.1 Pemphigus obesinymphae
AGGAAGTGTGGAGTGCTGTGAGAAAAATGAAAAATAAGAAAGCGGTGGGACCGGATGGAGTACCAGTAGAAGTATGGAAAGTATTAGGAAGTTTAGGTATACAATGGCTGACAAAGTTCTTTAATAAAATACTAGTAGAAGGAAAAATTCCAGAAGCTTGGAGGAAGAGTTGTGTAGTACCAATATTCAAGGGTAAAGGAGATGTACAGGATTGTGGAAATTATAGAGGGATAAAACTTATGATTCTACACTGGAATGAATTTGTTGTCTCCGTCTGACATACATGGAACAATGGAACATAGTCAAATTGAGTTTTGTATTTCAAATAATATTGTGCATTATTGATGTAGTTTTGGATATGATAATCTATTGTAAAAAATAACGATAATAATATGATCTGTTATTATCTTATTAATTATTTTTTGGATAAATGTAATAAAGGGTATATTGTCTACACCATGACAAAATACATAGGTATAATATTTTGATACGCACAATCCGCTAAAATATTTCCTCAACACATCTGTGTTGTAGTTCACCACTTCTTATTGGCCAATATTATGTTATGTATTCTTTGCCTTTATTTACTTGTTACTCATTTAATAGTGCACATATAATTTTAATAAATTATATTTGATATTATTTATTATGATTTAAGTTATTATAATCCATGTTTAATTTGTTTGTTTACTTAATCACCATCAAAATTCAAATGACAAAATATTGGACTAATAAAAAGTGGTGAACTATGTAATAGGCCAGGTGAAGAGATGATGCACACATGGGAAAAAAAATGTGTCAACTGTGACAATACCTATCTATTATTTTGTCATGGTTTACACTATTTAAAAATCTTTTTTTTTTAGATCATCTTTGAGATGGTTATATGAATGATATGAAACAAATAGTATATTTAATAATTATATTAAAATTAAATAACTCTATTTAAATATTTAAGTATGAGAGGAATATATTTAATATTAATAAAATTAAATATGTTTGTATTTTTGTTTGCTTATGCTACATTATTAAAAATTTTATTAAATTTATTGAACCTTCCAATTATTTATATTTAGCTTTATTAATTTAAAAACTTATATTAATCTTACTTATTATTATTTATTAATAAGCAAGGTATATACTATTACTATTTTATTTTTTATATTATATAATTTAATTAGAGGTTTTGAACTATTTAAATAATTATTTATAAAATAATTATTGCAAATGTAATTGTTATAAAATATATTGTAAATTGTAATAGTTTATTTTGTTTAATAGGTTTTATCAAATAGAATTAAAAGAATCAAATAAGATTCATAATGAAGGGGATACTAGTATGCGTTTACTACCTCCCAACAAAAAAAAAGTACAAGAAACATTTTTCCCATCACACATGTCTAAGGAAATAGTAGATACAAGTACAAAGTAATGTCAAATTTTGTTAAATTTTATCTTAAATTTTAATTAAATCTGTAATTTTTTAGACTTATTCGACGTTTTCAAAATAAAATAACAGATATTCCTAAAGCAGATAGTAATGAGACTAGTTGCTGTCCATTAAACCAAAGTTGGCGACTAAATAAATCTGTATTATTATTGATAATTGTTGTTTAAATTTGTAGATTTGAAAAAATAAGTGTTAAAATTGATATATATATATATATATAATTTTTTTTTAGATCTTTGAATCTTCTATGAATCCTCAAGATAATGAAAGTATTAAACTATGTGATTCTGATTTATCACCGTTAAGTGAAATGATTAAAAATAAGAGTGATACTTTAGAGAATAATGTTAACAGTGCTTGTATTCAAAATTTAATTATGATTAATTTGACGAACTTTCAATCATTGAACATTAACAATGAAAACGGTACTAATGGTGAAACAGACGATAAAAACACCATAGAGGTATCTAATAAACAAAATAAAATGTATACAGGAAACCAAGTTGATGCTACTATGCATGCATTTATAATAAGAGAAGAATTTGATTCCTACTGTCCTCATTATTTGGATCAACCATTAACGGATATAGAAGAAGAAGATTATAATAGTGAAGACAAAGAATCAATTGCCATAAACGAGTCTATTGATTTTTTTAAAAAATATGAACAAGACAAATTGAATAAAAAGGTGTTAAATAAAGATAAATGTAGCTTGAAAGATTTGTACAATAAAATAAATCTATTGCCTACAAAAAAAGTAAGTTTATTGCCAATATATTTTTGTTTTATAATTTTAAAAGTATTTTCAATTACAATATAATAATGACTGTAAATATTTTTTACATATATATTAGACGTGTAGGTTTTTTTTTATTCTATAATATATTATTTATTTATCATATACTAATGAATAGTCTTTTATAAATATATATGAAAGATGTAGAAAACTTGCATGTTAAATTAACTAAATTATATACAGAAATTAAAATTTTTTAATTGAAAATGATGGGTTCACATTGTCAATAGATAATAATACCAAAGAGGTTCATTTTCTATGTAATTTGTGGTGCACAGCAGAATAAAGAAGGTACATAAGACTTGAAAGAACGTTTGAAAACTTTAAAATTAATTAAGAGGATAGGAGAGTTGGTGAATCTATTTAACCAGTTACTAAGGAACTTGAGGTATAACTCAAGGATTATAATCTATTAATAATTAAAAATAAATATTTATCACATTTTAAATCTCAATGACATTCTCTATATATTTTATGAGAACATTTTTAATATTATTGTTATTGGTTTTGTTAAATAAATTATAATTTTGACATATTTTTATCAAAAGTGAAATAGTATTGTTCCACGCAAAATGTTGGAAACAAAGCAAATTTGGAAATGAACTTTGCAAAACAAGTTCTTCAACTAAACCAATGTTCTAAATTTTTCTGTCTTGTGTATCCAATAGAAAAACGAAATAAATATAATAAAATTATCTTATGTAAAGCTTAAATTGTGACGTTGAAGTTACATTTTGATTTAAACACTTATTAACAAATTTGAAGACAGAAATATTTTGAAGGGTATCTCAGCTGATTTGTAAATTATTATCAAAAATGTCCCAACTAATTAAAAATTCCATAACTTATATAATGCTACAACTTTTTTTTTTGACAATATTTTACAAAAAGACTTTGTAATAAAATTGAGAATATGCTTCTTTTACAACTTTGCAATACAATATACTAAAACTAAAAATTTAACTTAATGCCAATATTTAAGTTTTGTATAAACTTATTTTGCTATATTGTCTATTATTTAGATGATGGCAAATTTTCTTATGCCAGGTCATACACGTTTACTTAATATTTAATGAATGATTAAATTAAACATTAATATAGGTACAGTATGGGAACGCTAATTGAAAACACTCAATATCCTTGTACAGAGCCATATAGTTTGAAATTTTTTTTGTTTTTAGTTGATATAATAATAATACACATTTTCACGCACTACAATTTTGTTACTATTGACTAGATATGCGCATGCACAATACAACTTTTTTTTCTTAAATAAAAACCCCCCTCCCCAATTTTGACCATTAATTATATTTTTTCATGAATTTTATGATCAAACCATTTTTCTAGTAATTAATTCATTATAGTAATTAGCTAAGATATGGCAAAAGTTATTCAATATACTATTTTTTTACAATACTTACTGAAATTGTAATAGGAACTTAAATAACTAGGGTTTTATTATTCTCTTATTTTATAAGACAATATGCAAGCCTTCAAACACCTAGATGAGCTTGGGAAGTGTTGTTCGCCTTTGGCATCTAAGCCAATAGTTTAAAATGCCCGATGAAATCCAAGTTATTTAGATTATTTATGAAAACGACATATTGAACATATTTAATATCAAATAACTTTAAATTGTACTTAGAAAAGTGGTATAACCATTAAAATTCATAAAAAATAATTAGTGGTAAAATAACCATTTAATAAAAAAAAGTTGTATAGCGCATACACATATCTAATGAACAGTAAAAAAAATTTAGCGCATGAAAATGTATATTACTATGTATAACTAACTAATAACAACAATAATAACTAAAATTTTTTTAAAAAATGATATTTTAACGTCTCATAAAACATGTAAAAATGCAAATCTCCAAAATTAGCCTCATCAGTCGCTAGAAAATAAATATTAGCTACAATTTATTTTTTGTTTCGTATTTCTAATATGTTTGTTAGTTGATAAAAATGAAAAATTGTCAGTGTTCTCTTAATTATAATTATTTTGAATAGGATAAAAATGTATATTTGCAAAATGATGGTTTCATCATAGTTTCAAGTGCCACAATTTCTGAATTTTACATGCTACATTCATTCTACTCAAAAATACAAATAAACAGGCAGTTATGGTTAAGAACTTAATCAAAATTCAAAAAGGAAAATCCAATTTACACTCGAAACACAAATAGATAATACAACTTTATAGATCATAAAATAAATATCTCTAACAATAAATTTAATTTCAATATATATAATTATATAATAATTCTAAATGATTCTAACCATCCATTTTCACAAAGTTTTTTTTAAATTCCATATTGTATAGACTCAAACGTGTTTTCCTAAAGAAATCTAAATATGAAATTGAATTCAATATCATTTTTGAGATAGAAATCAAAAATAATTTTGATATAAACCCAATCAGGAAAATTAAAATTAAATCACATAATCCTATTATTACACAACCTAATAATGTAATTAATTATTGTTCTATGAAATACTATAACTTCTTATGAGGTAAATTTGCTAATATTTTAAATAATAATAGTCATAATGTAAAAGTCACTTTTAAAACAAATAATAATTCACTTAAAACCATAAATAATAAAATTAAAAATGTACATATAAAACTTTTATCAATTATGATAATTTACATAAATTTTACATTGGAAAAACTAGTTTAGAAAGTTTCATAATTTGATACAAAGAACATATTTTAGAAATACAAATTAAAAACTTCTAATAAATATAATTTTATTAAGCATGTCTTAAAATGTAGTCATAGAATACATTTTAATATAGAAAAAATTTAATAACCAAAAAAAAATATATATATATAAATTCAGTATTTAAAAAATTACTCATTTATGATTAAGTAAAACATACTAGTTTTAATAATATTTTAATTATACAAACAGATGAAATTATCTTGGTAGATAGAATAATACATCCACGAGTCAAGATAAATTCATCTTCAGAATCTGATGTATATATTACAGAACTTTCCGATATTATATATAATATACTTCTGTGAGCTGTGTTAATTAAAATAGGTATAACCACAATTATGACTACGTTAAAAAACAATTAAAATAATCACAAAATGTATGATGTACTTATTTAAACATAATATAACAGATATACTATATTTCATGAGAGATCACATCTGGAATCACGCATTTGATAAAAATGCAGTGACGATAATGAAATCGAAGCACATTTCAAAATTCATTATTATATGCCTGTAAGTGATAAGTACTAATAAAATAAAAAAGCAAGTGCCACACCTGTTTTTTTTTTGTGGAGTACGATAAACGATGTTAATGAGAGTGATTAGTGGGGGGTGTGCGGCAACGGATGATCTTTCGTAAACCAAAATCGGACTACTAGTCTGGTGAGCGGTTAATTATTATTTATTATTAATATTAGAGCTCACTAGATTTAATAATCATTTAATGAACTATTAAATAATTTAACCATTCATTAAACATTTAGTGACCATCCAACTTGGTATAAATATTTAAACATAATTTTATCCATAGCAAAATAATAAAATGTATGACTTTATCCTAGGTATCTAAATATCTATTGATAGTTATATTATATGTAAGTAGGTAGGTACATCGTACATTTTGCAGTGATTGTACACTTTTGTCATGATATTTTTAATTGTTTTTTTTTTTTTAACATACTTGTAATTATGTTTATATTTTAGTTAACATAAAGTTTAGGTAATAAATAAATAAAGGATAATTCCGTTAAATATACATCAAATTCTAAAGATGAATTTGTCTTGACTCATGGATATATTATTTCATCCAAGACCAATTCCTTCAAGATCGGTTAAATCTTGTTGATGTGTTTGATGAATTTTATTTAAAATGCCTTTTCATGTGAAAAACACAAATGAGAATCGAGTTTTTAAATCAGTTAAAAATTTTGTAAAAGGCAGTTTTTTAGAACTAGATTAGAGTATTGGGTATATAACAATAATATTTTTAATCATCGTTTATACAGCCTAATCACTTTACTTAAGTTATTCACTAAAACACGTAATTAAAATTATTTTAATGATTGATTTGATGCAATCCGGCATTAATATATCAATTCATAAAAATCCTTCAACAACTCTATGATTAACCTTGATATTAAAAAAAAAAAATTATCTAATAATTTATTAATAATAATTTTGATAGCAAGAAATATAATTTGCTTGTTACAATATTGTAGTATTATTATTATACTATTGTATATTATTAAATTATAAAATGTATTTTGTAAGTGAAAATTAAGTTATATTTTTTTGCACTATCAAACAAAATACATTTACGAAAATATGCATGCTTAATTAAATTATAATTAATAGTTCAGTTACCTATTGCGATAAACATATTTGGTTTTTTTTTTTTATTGTTCTAGTTAGTCTCTACTATGGGTAATGATGAATGCTTAAAAAATAATGATCAAATAATTGAGGATTGTTCGGTTGATGGTGGACGTGTTATTGAGATTTATGGATTTTCTTCTGATCTCAAAACTGTTGATCTAATAAACCAGTTTAGAATATTCAATAAAACATATTTTAAAATCATATGGGTGGATGATACACATGCATTAGGAGTATTTGAAAGTTCATATTTAGGTGATCATTAAGTTAATTTATATCAAGTGTATGTATTATTTACTAATCAAATATATTATTTTAAATAGCCCACTGTGCGTTGAATACATGTTTTGCACTTGTGAAAACCAGACCACTAAAGAATGCCATTAAAGCATCAAAAATTAAAGCTAAGGAAACCATTGCTCTTTTAGAAACTCGGCCTAAAACGTGTCCTACAATAGCTAAACGTCTAGTGAGAAATGCTTTAGGATTAAAGACGAACATGTCACCAAATATTTTGAACGCAGGAAAAACATTGTTGACAAATGCTAAAGGTAAATTATTAAATTGATAAATTATAAACAATAAATTTTAATAATTTTCCATTAATATATAATTATTATACATTATTTTTAGAGGAAAAGATGTTTGCTATTCAACATAAATCATAAATACAACCATATTGCATAAAACTACAATTCATTCATTTTTAAGTTGCTATATACTAAGTAAATACATCTAATTCAATATGATTATTATTATATATATACATACATATTTTTTTTTAATTCATTACATTTTGAAGCTTTTTAATAGTTGGTACCTACCTACTTTAATTATCTTTAATTTATAATTTTAATAAATTAATTAATTGCATACATTTCTTTTAAATTATATTGTTAAATATAATATTACAGAGTGTTTTTAACATAATTAAGTTGTTTTTGTGTTTTCTTTTAATAAATTGTTTTTAATTGGAATGTTTAAAAAATTTCACTATTTACTTAATTACTAAAACTGAAACAGTCATGACAGTGTTATATATTTATCATTGCCAATTTTTGTGCCTAGTATTATTTAGAAATTTTATATTTTTACAATTAGAAAAAACTTAAGCTATTATTGAATAATTAACTTCTTTAATATGCGATAATATAAAATTGGTAGGATTAAATTACAGACTTCTAATATTCTATTTAAATTTAAATATAACCACACTCATTGTGAGGTACAAATAGTTTATTATTTCTTATACACTTCAGATAATATTTAAACATATTTTGCTAAAATATCAATAGGGTACACAATTTTTTACTGTTTAGGTAATTAAGTTTTTAATATTTTATTTCTATTTTTTTGGTTATTAGACAAATTATTGTAAAAATGTATTTCATTAAAATATTTTTTTATAAATCTTAGTTTACCTTCAAAAGTATAAATCAGCTATGTACTGTGTTATAAGAACAAACTATTAGGGGTACAAATGTTCGAAGAAAAATACATTTCCTATAAATCAAAACATTTGCCCGGCGCCTTACAATGCGTCTCCTTTATCATCATAGGGAGCAAGTCATGGATGGGTTTTTCAAGTCTTAATTATTTTCCTACATTTATCACATATTTTCATACCCCTCTCAATTCCTAATTTAAAGAACATCCATTCTAAAACATTTCTTAAGTCTTTAACTGATTTTGAATGATTAACTTCACCAAAGGAGTGACAATATCTTACTTTATATATTGAACAATTATGTTCCTTCTCTTCACTTTTCATTTTTCACACTCAAATACTAGGTACACTTAATTTTCAGAATATTATACTTAAAATAGTTGTGTTAGTAAAAAATACTGTAATGAAAAGACCTATTTACTCTATTTACTCTTCACAACATAAAATTCAAATGACACTGTATTCCCAAGAATCTCAAGTAACAGATAAGCATTGACATGAAAGTCTGGTAAGTAGATTGGGAAGAGTTCATGTTGTGACTTGTACAATGATAAACTGATTAGGTTAGATTAAATTTAAATCAAATTCATTTGTAGGTATAGATAAATGATTCCATTGAGAGCCATGAAGGCCTATATCTAATATATAATTGTAAACAAAAGGAGTAATTAAATATTTTACTATACCATTCTTTTCAACTAGCAAAAAACAGTGTTCTATTAAACAATTTTTATTTTTTTAAATAGGACCCCATTGTTGTCCCACGATGAAACTTTGCATACACCTAACAGAATAGTATGCAAACAACATACTTTATTTTAGAAAAAATTAAAGGAGGTCTTTTTGAGATTTTTTAAAAAAAACTTTTTTTTAATTTGGAAAAATACAAAATAAGTTTAATATTAACATGTATGTCAAATTAAAGCCTTTAAATGCTGAAGAGAATGACACTAATCTTAATTTTCTAGATCTATTAGTATCTGACATAACGTCTTTTAAAAGTACAAAAGCATAGTTAAAATTTCGACTTTTTCACATTTTTGGTCCCCAAAACCTACTTAATAGGTAATTGTTGTAAAAATGTAAAATTTAGGATTTCTAATATTCTTGGTAGGTATTATTAGTAAACCAAAAATTATAAAAATCCAAGAGGTCTTGATCTAAAATTATTTTTTTATTGATTGATTTCATATGGAATGACCAAACTGTCAATACCTATTCTTAATTTTATCCAGTTAAGGAGCAGCTGGCTCGCTATTTCTTACTACACTAACCAGCCTCTTAAACCAGGTCATAATAATAATAATATAGGTAAATAATGTTTTCTAATTTATTTTAAACAGGTCCTAGAAACTATGACCAGCTTTACTCTAAGAGCTTTACTGTTAGAGGGTGTTCAAGTATTATGTCAGCACATTTTTGGCATTTTTAGACCCCCCCCCATCCCCCCTGTCAGCAAATGTGAACATACGACAGATCCTCCTCTTCTTATGTATTACTTGAACCCCCCCCCCCTTAACACAATTTAGCAACGATGACACAGATTTATTATTATTAATAAAATATATAAATACACTTTCACTTGAGTAACCCAAAGCATAGAAGGTAGTTATGAAATCCACAGGTGAAGCAGAGTATGAGTTCCAGCGAGGTGATCGAAATAATTTAAATTTAAAAGGATATGCACTGTTAAGTTTTAATTTACAACAATTAAATTCTACTGTAACTTGACTAACTAAGTCTATTTAACTAGATGTTGGAGCCAGACTGATTAATATTACAAAAAAACGTGTCTTGTATGTACTTTACACCTCTGTATACCTACCTAAGTAAAATGTTGAGAGATATAAAGTAACGATTCATTTAAATTTTTATCGTTGCAAGTCTTGTTCCCACATTTATAACGGATTGTTCTTTTAATTGGTAGTAAAGCATGTATATACAAATTAAAAAAAAATTCACACTACCTTAATAAAATGTTCATGATTAATAATAATAATTTTCATTACTCAAATAATGTAATTATAATCAAAACACCACTAAAATGGGTATGTAGCATCCTCTTAATGAGCCTCTTTCACTAAACTTTATGTTCTGGTACTGGTACTTAACTTGGAGTGGAAGCAGTGACCATGAAAGGGAATATTGCTGCCCAAACAGCTCCAGTTGTTGCAGATGCAATTGACTTTTGTCAGAACTTAAAAATAGAGGAATTTGAAAAAAGAAAAGCAGCCACTGAATTTATGTGGATTATAGATCAATGGTTTGATATTTTAAATTCCAGAAATCCCATGGCTATGAATCCAAAAGTCCTATAAAATGTTCAAATATTAGACATATAAATAGATTTTTAAATGAAATAATATAGCACATATCTACACTTACATGGGGACATGGCCAATTCTATTTGACATGGATTCCTGGGCATCATCATAACGTCTATGAGTAAAATATAAATATATAATGATGTGGTCATTGAAAATCCTCACCAGTTTAGATATTTACCATCTTAAAATCATCTAGAATTGTTTTTAATGCAATAAGGGCACAAGGAGGTTAGTGTTAATCCAACACAAAAACATTTCAGTGCTGCGTTTAAAAATTTATTGATGCATCATTGTATCAAGTCTTCAGGTGGCAATGTAGAAACTTTGGCTGAAACATTTTATTAACTACTCAATATTTAATTAAGTACAATGATACATTGCCAAACATAGATACATTATTAATATCCAATGAACGGAAATCTAAAAATATAAAATTCAATGAAAGTATTGAAAATAAAGATGATGATTTTGAGGCAAATATATTAAATTCATTACCTCATTTCGACATTAAAAACCAAATTATTTTGTACTTTCAGAATTTACTGAAAATGCAAAATTGTTTTAACTGCAGGATACGTCCGTACGAATGGTTAATTTTTTTTGTTTTTTTTTTTTATCACAGTTAAATTTAAAAATACAGTTTAAAAAATAATATTTTAAGTAAGCAAACATAATGCTTTTATAGTATGCATTGCAGCATTATAAAAAGGTGGCTTACACGACAATCGTATAAGACTGATAATACAAAAATATCATTGTGGTCTTATAATACCAGGTAGCGATGCTAGAGGGAATTCAGTAATAATACAACTGCCGGAGCGATACAAATAATCGCCAGACGTACGTGTAGACCATAAATTAACATGTATTTACTGTGTGTTCATGCACATTTCTATATTTCTTTATTATTTATTTAATTTATTCTTTTGTTATATAATATATACGTATAAGGATTAGTTTTATTATTTTATAATAATTATTATAATTATTTTATAAAACGTATTTATATTTTTGTTTTCCTATATGGTATTAATTTTGATTTAATAAATACATTTTGAATTGGTAGGTACATAATTATTATTGTATTCTATGATTTTCAAAAATTAAAACAATTTTAATCGCCCTTCCACTTTCAAAACCCACGAGCCACCACTGATATAACGTCTATACCGGTTTACATAATTTTATTATTGACTGCAGTCGAGTCTTTGGTAATGGGATCTATTTATATACCTACTTATAGAATATACAAAAATATAATATATATTACAAATAAAATTACCATGACAAAATTTATATATTTTCCTATAAAGTATGGAATATGCACTATAAATTTAAAAAAGCTCAAATATTTATTTATATTGACAGTGTTTTGTTAAAAGAACATCCACCAAATTTCACATTTTTTCTGAAAGAAAAAACTGTTTAAAAATTCAATTTTCAAGATGAAACATTCATTCATACAGGATTTTAAACATGAGACACCCTGGAACTAAAACTACTTAATAAATAGCCTAAATTTAATTTATATTAGTTTAAAAAAATTTAATGTGATATAGGCCCTTTTAATAATTTGAATTTTAAAAACAATAATAATGATGGAAGCTCTTTTAACATTTTTAATAATGATATCAACTTTTTAATGCTTGCATTACTCATTTTAATTTCAAAAATAAACAATATTATAAGACTTAAGACCAAATAAATATAAAAATATTATGAAATAATAAAACATGTTCTTCAAATACCTATGTCCTATATATTTCATTATTAACAATGTTTACTGATAATACCATAATAGAGGGAAGTTTATAATCGAGTTAACCATAATAAATATAATTTTTAGTATGGAACCGAGGGATCACATTGCTTAATTGAACCTGGTAATATAGATACTGTCGTTTAGATAGATTGTCATCATTATATTAATTTTATACCAAAAAATGTATAATCATATAACTATGGAAAAAATAATAATAGTTATAAAATAAATATTAAATATAAATTTATAAACTTTGTAATTAAGTTACCAACATAGTGGTATACGTCCTTTCACCTGGATAACTTCTAATCTATATAGCCAATTTATTTTTTCCTATTTTAATACGTCTCTATACCAGTTTATTTTCTAAAAATTTTGATACCAAAAACGTATTTTTCAATGTTTAGTGGTATATACCCTTTTAACAGAACACTGTCGATATATAATAACTTAAATGTATTTAAGCAAATAATAATGGATCATATAATTATGAATTAAACATTTCGTTTTAATTCGATCAAATAATTATAAATAATAAAAAGTATATATTTTTAATTTCCCACCAAACTAAAAATATAATATAAAAATAATATAATAGTAATTTAAACAATATTATTGATAAATAATTCAAATCTGAATAATCGACACAATTTAATTTATAATTAATAATAATAATAATATTTCCAAAAATAATCCATAATAAATTTTATATTTTATTAAAAAATAAAAATTTTTTTTCTTTTTCTTTTTACAAAAATAATGCCAAATAAAGAAAATGTTTAGATACCATTATTTTTAAAAACTGTTAATAGTGACTATAATGAAGTTTTATGGAAAGTATATTATAACTACATAAGAATAACTAATTTAAATACTATAATAATATATAATTTATGGAAAAATGTGATAATAGATTTGTGTTAAGAAAAGAGAATAAGAAAATTAACTCCCTAGCATAAGTTTTAAGTGTAATAAAGTAGCATGAGCAGCTGCTTCATAAGCTTCTTCTACTGTCTTTCCAGTACCAATGTTGACCAAAAATGGACAAATAGATACTTGAACCAAAATCTCAATTTTTTCTAAAAAAAAAAAAAAATATATATAATGTAATGAATAAATAAAAATAACATGTATTTAAACTGATTTCTATTAAACATACTAGACATTGTAGTGTATAATGCATTAAAACCTTCTTCTTCACAAATTTTATTCAAAATATCAACATTACTCATCTTGAAATGCAGTATCGAATCATATCTCTACATATAAAAAAGTAATAACAATAGAAAGTTTGCAAACACTTATTAAATAAAATTTAAACAAATGCATTACTCTTAGGTTGTTTATAAATGGTTTTGTAGATGTTTTTAAATTTTCAAAAAATATTTCCATGTATTGCAGAACATTACTTTGGTCACAATTTACCAGATTCATTGAGCTGTAATCAGAATTATTGGAGTTCAGCGAAACTTCACCAGGTGTAGGATTACTATTGGCATTATCAAAAATTGTCTCATATGGTATATCTTTGACTTGTTCATACATGAATCGAGCTGCTTGTGTTTTAGCTCCTTGTTTAGTTTTTGCTTCGCCTGTTCATGAACATTATCAAAATTATCATTAAATATAATTAATAATTTCATGCAAGTTAGTTACCTTTGGATATGTAAATATTAAAGGAACAGACTACTACATAGATACCATTGAAACTGGTTTTAAATTCATATTCAGGTAACGCCCATTTACGAGCCATACATAGCTCTTGTAGTGCACCAATAGGGTTTAATTCCGATTTCACATCTAAAACTGTCTTCGCGTGATCTTCACTGAAAAATTTAACAAAAACTAAAACTTATTACTTACTATTTTTATAATATAATATGTTGTATACCTTATTGGACTAAGTGAAGGGTTTATAGTAGTCGATGTTATTGCGTCATTGCTGTTACCACGGTCCAACATTAACAAAAATTCAAGTGCTGCTTTTTTTTTAGCTTCTTTTTTGGATGAACCTCTGCCAAAAGCTGCAGCATTTTATTTCAATATTATACTAATATTCTATTGATACAAATTAGATATTTTAATAAATTTTCATTTACCAATCATGTCATCAGTTTTAGCATGATATTTAAATTCTGGAACATGTACTTGACCGGACATTGAAACTAGATCAAAATCAATTGGTTTTCTTTTTAAAAGCATAATTTCTTTAAGTATAGCTATTGGAGATTTATCTGGGTTTGATTTCAACTCCTAAAAATGCATTTTAAACAATATTTAAATAAAAATGAATAAATAATTATTATATTAATATAACTATATTGAAATATATAATTCAATCAGGTTAAAGAACTATCGGACAAAAAATTAATAATGAAAAACAATATTACCTAATTTAAAAATAAAAGCGATTAAAACTTAATTCGAACTTACAATTTATGCACAAGATATTATGCCATCAATTGATTCATGCAATCAATTCATTATTACAATGTGTAGTATTTAAATTATACATTTAGACTAAGATGCTACTTAATTTAAAAATGCATAAAAGTGCATCACATCTGCATTTGCTATTTGCGTTTTTCTAATGAGCAACAATATAGGAAAAATAATGCTCTTTAGAATTTAAATTGTAGAGTTTATGTTGAATTTAGAGATGCAACAACCATTACAAAATTTGAAGAAAGGAATTCTTGCCAAGTAATTTCAATCTAATTTTTTAAACATCATCTGATAAAGAAGTTAAAGTATTTTAAATTGCATATTTTCAATTTTTTTATAAAATCTTTAAAAATAAGGCAATGAGATAAAAAATAAAGATGGCAAATTCATTCTAGTTCTTTTGTGATTTTTCTAGTAGTAAGTTTTCTTAACCCTATCGGTGTTACATTCTATAACATTGCTGCTCTCCAGGCCTGCATAAAATTAATATTATTTTTTCTTTATTTACAAACATTTTTTAAATCATTAAAAAGAAGATACAAATAAAATAAGTCAATATTGACCAAGATACTTAACTTTGGACATTTTTACGACCAGTGGTTCCCTAAAGTATCGTGACTATCGGATAACCGGTAAAAAAGGAAGGAAATAATGTACTATACTAGAAAATTGACATAATATTTCACAAAGTTAAAATGTTTATAAAATACAAATAAACATAAACTTGAAATTTGCTTGCAATTGTTATATTACAAATATTGAGGTTATTGAAAACCTCCGATAAGAACCAAAATTAAAATACTAATTTACTCCATCAAAAAATTGTAATTTTATTTTTTTTTTAATAGTTTGGAATGCAATCTATTGGTTGATATAGGTTCCATATCGACGGTTAGAAGGTTTTTACCTACTAAAGGGCATAAGTGACGTCATTTTCAAAATCGACTTTTTTGCATATTGTTGTAAGGGGCAGCAGAATTATACATCGATTAATCCAACTTAAATATCAATAAAATTAATTTATAATCAACAATCGATGTTTAATATAATGGTCGTAAACGTCAAAGAATTGGTGGAATTGAAAAAATTGGGTGCAAGTATCAATTAAAAGACATAAACAGCATTCAGAAAAACCTGATAAAATGTAAATGTTATTGTTGACAGTTACTCCAATTTATCATTTTGTTTAGTGTTTTTGTCGGCACAGTAAAAATCAGAAAATGGCATTGATTATAAATAATATTATTATTATTTTGACCTACTAAATTATTATTGATAAATAATAATGAGATTTGATTTAAAGGACAAAACACAAATAAACACGACTACCAACTAGGATTAACTACATTATTTCAATATTAATTTGTAAGCATTTGTAACTCATATTATGACAATATTTTATTGAATGTATTTCGTTATTAAAATCTAGTTTTCCTATGTAGATAATGTTTATAATATTATAGAATGCTGATTTTACTTCACTGACCTGAAGTACTACTAGAACTCTGTGTAATGTATTTATTACAATAATTATATTAGGTACAATAAAAACTTTCAAAAATAAGTGGGAATTGGTGCTCAAATAGATATTGGTCCAATATATATTTTTAATTATTTACTAAGTAGGTACTGAGGTTATTTATATTTCATCAAGGCAATATCAATATTTATTAATACTAACTTAATATTATTCATGTCATAATAATTTTAAATATTAAGTATATTTTTTATAATTTTTAAAATACTTTTATTACAAATTATCATTGAATAATTAATAATATTTTATAAAAAAATAACAATTTTAAACTATGAAAGCCATATATTATATTATTATCAATAGAACATCTTTGGGAAGTAAGTGCCAAGTACGAAAAAAAGGGTGCAAGAGGTTTTTTTTTTTAATTGGTTATAAAATATAACTATAAACAATTAATATGACAATTAATCAAAAACATATCGAATCGACCCATAATGTTTCATATTAAGTCTCAAAACAATTGGTTATATGATGATCTAAGGTATAAAACAATATATATAAAACTTGTTTTTTGGCTCTCCTGAACAATTTGGAAATTGGCGCTTACGCCCTTTTACCTTCTAACCACCGATATGCTCAGAACGAATAATTAACATTTCATATACTCTGATGTATATACAAGATCTGTTCAAAAAATATACGGACAGACTCCATAACACAAAAAATAGTTTATTTACCCGTTACAGGTCTGGGTTCCCTTCAAAGTACTCTTCTCTCCACAAATTTATCCCAACAGTATTTCCACATATTAAAAGAGTCTTGGAACGCTTCTTCCAGAATGTCCTTCAGCTCCTTCATTGCATTTGCCTTAATCTCGGGAATTTTCTCAAATCTCTTTCCTTTCAAGGGTCTTTTTAGTTTGGGGAACAAGAAAAAGTCACAAGGAGCCAAGTCGGGTGAATATGGGGTGGGGGGGGGGAGGGAGAGAAGAACAGTGATCGAGAGTTTGGCCAAAAACTTACGAGTTCTAAGAGCTGAATGAGCTGAGTGTTGTCGTGATGGCACAAATTTTGCAACAATGAGGTGTATTCTTTGGTCAAAATTTTAAAATTTTGTAATAAAAACAAACTAATATTATCTCACACTATTCCGAAAGCTCCTTGAAGGTTAAATGTCGATTTACCTGCATCAGGGCGTTGCATTTGTTGACGCTATGGTCAGTTGTCGTAGAAGAACATCCAGGTTGCTCGTCATCTTCAATCGACTGCAAACCATTCTTAAAACAATCAAACCACTTGGAACACACCGAATGCATTACAGCGCTATCACCGTACGCTATATTGAGTAATTCATAAGTTTCAGTCTCAGATTTCCCAAGTTTAACACAAAATTTCACAGCAAATTTTTGCTCTTTCGAGTCAGTCATTATGAAATTCTCTAAACTGAAAAATCTCACTTCACCAAAAATTGTGTAGCTAATGAACAAATTACAATAGCTGCAACAAGAAAATGACATTATTATCAGTTGAACGAACCTAGCGCCACCAAGTGGATTATCTAGGAACTAACTGGGGTGCGCAGAAATTCAAAAATCTTGCATATCGTTTATTTTTTTTTAACAAGCCTCGTATATGTCCACAGGCCTAAACAACAACATGTATTTGACGTATATATAAGTCTTCCATAGCACTCAAAAGATTAAGCATAGAGAAAAACTTTAGATTAGAACAAAAAATGGTTATAAATGGGAAAATAACAAATATATAATATTTGTTATGGTAACCATTATTTTATTTTTTTTTTCTTTTATATTAAATATTATACCAAAATGTACTCAGAATCGTTTTTAGAATAGAGTAATATATCTTATCTAATAAATATAGTGTTGGGTAAATTACTTTTAAAATGTAATTCAATTACAGTTAAATAAAAGTACCTATTCCAATTACTCTCAAGTTACTAAAAATTATTTTTATCAAGTGTATTAATTGAATTACTTCAAAAGTAACAAAATTAAAAATTAAGTTAGTTATTTTATAATAAAATAATAAGTGTCACTTATTTTTACTTGACTATTATTAATTAAAGTCACAATTTGCAGACTTCTCATACTCTCTCCTATCAGGCAGCGGTGGTCTTGTAGTCAGAAACAATAAACACTGACGATTTATTTACGATACTATTTAAATATAAAAACACGAATTATTAACACTTATATGACTTAAAATCTCAAAATCTAAAATGACTATAAATAAATCATAATTGTAAAAAAAAAAAATAGAAAATTTAATCAACGTGAAAAAAATCCCTAGAAAACAAATCTTTTGATTAAAGAAAAATCGTAGAGTAATAAAATTGAATTTTTTGATTTTGTTCAGGGTTTTCTTTAATATTTTAAGCGTATCTATCATATTATTATTATGTAGGTAGGTAATCTTAGTTTTGTATGTTACATTTTATTTAAATACAATTTGTTCTTACATTAGGCATTAATTAATATTTTATGGTTTTGGTTTTTATTTTATTTATATAAATTATTTACAGGTACCTACTCAAATTATAAATATTAAAGTTGTAACTATTTGGCTGTATACAGAAATTGTATTAAAAAAAAAAAAAATAAATAAATAATTTATGAGTAATATTAATGTATAATTTGATAATATTCCATTACCTACTAAAATTAATGTATTAGTTATAGTATCATATTGGCAGAGTACAGAATGTCATCGACTAGCATAAGCACTAAATAAGTTATGGTACAGCTACACACCAAGTAAATATCAAATACTCTATGGTGCTGAACATGTTAAATTACCAACTATGTAAATGCTAATACTAATTACTATATTGATATACCTATATTTTACCAATTTCTATTGAACCACCCACCCACCAAACATTTGAGCTGTTGTGACCACAAGACCTGAAGATGCCGACCTACATCATGGAATGTAATTTATTTTAAAAACTATTAAAATCATTTATATGGTTTTGTTCTTACACAATCATTTTTATTTAAAAATTTGAGTAAACACTACCATACGACCGTTTGGAGATTGAACCTGGCCCGGATCCAGGGAGTGGGCCGGAAATTTTCAACAACGATGATTTTGACTTTAAGGGTTGTCATCCAAACTGCTGGTCAAACATTTTTATTACAAGTTTTTACATACCTATTTATTTTAAAAATAAAAACGTTATCTACCAGTAGTAATCGTGCACAGAGAGGTATAAAAGAACAGTATAGTAAGTATACCTATTACCTACGTATCGATTCCTTTTATAATAACACGTAATTTTTCCGCGTATTGATATTTACATCAAAATATCGATCGTTATCCATCATACGCCGATAAAAATTACCCGTACGAATTTAAAAACTACCGAACAAAAAAATATAGGTACTCGCGACTAAATTGAACCCCCATTAAATGTAAAAATCGTCCCAATCTACAGACTAGCCTCTGGACTAGCCAGTCGAAAAAGAAAATACGAAAAAAGCGTTAGGTAGGTGTATGAAAAAATCATTAGGTTTACGTTGATTTTGTCTTCGATATTCCATTTCTTCCGGGTTCGAAACTTTTCCTCGTCGTACCGGGCGTTCGGGTAAACGGCGTAGTCGCGGTTTCCGACGTCCACCAGCGGAACTCGGTCCGATTTCACCGCCGACCGTTGCTGACGGCCGCGGTCGCCGCTGCTGATGACCGGCAGCGTACACCGAATATTGGTTACCCGACACGTGCCGTTGACGCTCTCTTTCCGTTTGTCGTCGTATTCCGGTCCGGAACGGTCGGGAAAACTCCTCAACAGTGCCATGTTCGTTAGTTAAAACGACCCTGGGGGAATTCCAAAACGATTTATATTATGACGCGGACAAGTATTATTATTAGTATTATACCTACCTACGTACCACACGTCGTGTTATTCCAAGTAAAACACTGTCGACAGTAAAGACCGCGGAATATAGGTGGGTACCTACCTAGTACCTACAAGTAAAACGTGACAAAAATAAAAAACACGGTAAAACGAAAAAATTCCGTACAAACACGAACGAAGAGCGGCGATAAAACGCGGATATCGAGTAATTCGTTTCTGTGACGGTTGAACTCGCTTTGACGGTCCGGCGAACGCAACGTGTTGGGTGAAAATCGCGGAAACCCTACGATGGCGACGGCGGAAAAAAAAAAACGGTATATTATCTCTATGGACGACCATGTAGGTTATATATTATAATAATACCACGGTAGTTTGAACGACGGAAAACCCGTCGAAAATACAATACGTACAGTCGAGGTGGCCGCCAGGGTGTTATTATCGCCGACTGCGACGCCCGTCGAATCAACGATTAAAAACATATCAGACGTAGAGGTACTCATTTATACGGAGTGTAGATAATATTATATAACTAGTTCCTAATAGGTACCGCGTAGAGGTCGCCGAACGAAAATCCAACGATAGAAAGTCCAACGGAATGAAAGTCGAAGATACAGTCTGGTCGCCACGGCTCGGCAGTGATGTAGTAAAGTCGTAAAGTAAATAAATCGGTCAGTGGGTACGCGCCCTATTCGAGCACGTAGCCGGGATTTTTTTTTGCCGTACCTACGTGGTTACCTATAAGACAAAAAAAAAAAACGCAGAGACGTAATTTTCCACAAACGGGTACCTATCAAAAAACCGCTTTCTAAAACGTGAAACAGGCGTCGGGGAAAAAGGCTTATTACCTATATAAAGTATTGAGAGGACCAATACTCGTGCCACCGAGTTTTCAAAGGCGCCTAGGTCCTATATATTTAATGAAACCAAACATGAGAGTGGGGAGGGTTCATCAATTACCTGCAAGTTCAAACTTTCCACATCACACCAAATCCAAATTTTATTTTTTTTCAAATATCACAACTATATGCGACGTTTTTGCATTGTTCTGAACTCAATAATAGGTACCTATAACGGGTAAAATAAAATATAATATAATATACAGTATAATATATTAATATGGTTTCGAGTTGTGTGATAAACTATAGTGTACCACAGAAGTGAACTTTGTACTCATATGTTCAATGTACTTACCTTATACCTACTCGGATAAGTCATAAACGGGTAGCTACGATATACACAATTGAAAACAATACGGTGGCACTCGGCATAGTCGTATCCGACAAGTCGTCGTTTCAAAAGTTAACGCCTTGGTCGGGTATTGGCACTGTACCGAAGTTATAAGGACCGCGCACACTGGAGCGGTGGCGGTGGCGGTGAAGAATATCTGAAGAATATCGCTATACTCACTGAAATTGTAGCAGTGGTGGTTGATATTTTTTTATAACAACTTTATATTATTAATAACTTTAATAATAATAATAAAAACGTTTATATAATATATTGATTACTATACAGTAATTATAGTAGGTACCTACTATATTATATAGGTAGGTAATACATTTTAAAGTTTATATAAATAAGAAAATCATAATATTATATCTTTAGGTACCCCTTCGAAAGTGAAATATGAAAATAGGTTTTGATGAACTCTGTGGAAGGGTGGGACCTCATTCGGATAATCAGATCACACATTTATCAAATAATGTAAAAATTTTATTAAGATAGGTATATATAGGTACGTTATTCCATCTTATTATCTTATCATCATAGTACTATGAACGCGTATTTTTGTCATTGCAAACAATTTATCCAAGTACAATACATACAATAATACTAACGATTAATATAAATATTGTTAAATTATATTAATATACCTAATATATTATATTAATTTAATTAAATTAATTTATTATAAAATAATGTATTTATACCTATAGGTAGTGTAACACCTATAATAAAATAATATAAGTATATGTATAATATACTAGTACGTTATAGTCGATATACGCGTAGTACGTACGTATATCGTATAATATTATATGTATTGCCACCGCGGCGGTGAAATTGGTCATGCAGTATTATAAACGCAGCGTTAAAATAACGCCACCGCCACCGCTCCAGTGTGCGCGGACTAGTACGTGTGTAAGGCCCGATGCACACGTGCGTTTTTTAAACGCGCGGTAGGTACCGCGTCCGCGGTTGCGGTCTGTCATAACGTTGTTACGTATTGTGCGGTGCACACGTGCGTCATTTCGCCGCAAAACATTAACAAAAATGATGGCTGAAAATATCGAAGAAAGTTTTGACATAGACTTGTTTATCGGGAAAATAAAAACCCATCCAGAAATTTCGAACATTGCTGCCGAAAAATACCACGACCGGCAGAAAAAAAGAGGGGCACGGACAAACATGAACGGGTGTACCCAATATTGCTTTTTTTTTTTTAAAAAAAAAATGTACTTTTTATACACGAGGTACCTACGCAAAAATAATTTTTTTTTTCTATATACCTCCATTTGTACAACGCCAATTCGGTACTGACGAGTGGCGGCGAAATACTAGCGAGCGGTTTCTAGTACTTACCGAAAAACGCTCACGTGTGCATTGAACGTCCGCGATGACGTTGCGGCACCGTTGCGGTACCGCGCGTTTAAAAAACGCACGTGTGCATCGGGCCTAATAGTTTAACGCCACCGCTGCAGTGTGCGCGGACCTTTACCCGGTAGAAATACGATTATAGGTATAAAGAAGGTATCATGAAGCCGTCGACAAAATATTTAACGTCCTACAACACGTAAACATATCGCAGTCGAGTTTCGTGACAAAAACCGGTTGTATTTGTTTTGTTGGTTCAATACATTATATTATATTAATTATTCATTTGCGTTCCATAATATATACCTACTAATAATAATAAATGGATCTATGACAGTCGTTATATATTTGATATTATGTAAACAATCGCAGGTACATTGTTTTTTTATTTTTAAAATGCATATTTATTATGATCAAAATAATCATTGTATGCGTAGATTTTGTAAGGCGTTAACACACAACTTGCACGCTCAGAGAAAACGCCACTGGTGTGCCTGTATATTAATAATAATATGGTACCTATATCGTTTATTATAGTATTTACAGACACATATACGCAGGTACCTATACAGGTATGCGCCTAACTTACTAGACTTTGTTCTAATGATTTTTCTAAACTGTGAATTTTATCTCTTCCTTTTCTAAAATAGGTACATGCCTATGTATACCGACAATTCTAGTTGTTCAAATCTTGCCCATTTTCTGGTAGCGAATTGAATCAAGTTGGTAGGTAGGTAGGTAGGTACCTTAGAGAAGTTATTTTTACAACGCGTAAGGAAAAACTGCCAAAAAAGTACATAAAAACGGAAAAACACGATTTCGCAAATTCGAGATTTGTTATTTCTTCGTAATACGTAATACCTCATAATGGTCCCCCAGGGACTTAAAATGAATGTATATTTATTTTGTTAATTGTGTGCTATATTCAAAGTTCGGTGCGAAAAATAGCTAAATGGGTCCAAATCAGCGGTTAATTTGAGGAGGAACGGCGTCCCCCTTCTTTGCTTACCTTTAATTTGGCGTCCCCTTTAGTTCAAATTCCGAGAGGACGGTTCAAATATTTTTTTAATCATTAAAATTACATATAAATACAATAAAAGTAAAAAAAATAAAAATATTTGGTGCATATAGGTAACGTAAAAATGATAATGTATGATGAACCACGATTTTATCGTACTGATGAAAATAGGTATATTTTAATATAGAATGAATTTTTTATTTTTATTATTCATAATATTATTAAGTACTTATATTTTAATATGATACATTATATTTTATCTATATATTATTAATTATAAATTATCTATATATTAAAAATTAGGTGTTAAATTTAATTAAAAATTAATTAATTAAAAGGACGCCACCAAACTGATTTTTAAAGGGTTTTGTATAGGACATTTTTATGAAATTTAAAAAGAAATGAAAATCCATCAGTTTAAAAATGTTAAAATATATTTTTGGAATACGTTAAAAATAGTCTTGTATTAATATCATTTTTAATTGTCATGTAATTATGATATTTGTTGAAAAATATGTTTACGCATTTTTTATTTTTATCAACTTGAGAATATTGTAGAAAGATGAAATAAAAAATAAATTATAAAAAACAAAATTTTCTAGCGACTGATGTAGCCAATTTTTGATATATATATTTTTACGCGTTTCATGAGTTGTTAGAAAAATTGAGATTTTATAAACTTATAAAACATGTAAAAATGCATATATCAAAAATCGGCTCCATCAGTCGCTAGATAATATTATAAGCTATAATTTGTTTTTTGATTCGTATATGAAACATGTTTGTAAGTTGATAAAAATGAAAAATTCTAAAGCAAGATTTTCATTAAATTGTCGGTGTGGCGCTCTCTTAAGAGCCATGCGTTATTTTCCCCAAAAAAAACTTTTTTGTGAGAAATAAGGTTTCTTAGGCTGTAATTATAATTAAAAATTTAAATTTTTACACAATATAGTACATAAAATTATCTGTGTTTTACAGTCATATTCTTTCAAAAAGTTATTATTTTAAAAAAAAAACTCTTTTTTTGGTTTTTTACAAATGGTATAACATTAATTCTATTTTTTGTTATTGAAAAAAGAACAAAGTAAAACACAGATAATTTTGTCTAGTATATTGTGTATAAATTTAGGTTTTTAATTATAATTACAGCCTGAGAAACTTTATTTCTTGTAAAGTGGTTTTGTTCACAAATATCGTAATTACGCAACAATAAAAAAAAGTGGTACTGACACAGATATATATTTTAATTACTTTTAAAATGTATTTAAATATTTTTAAATTATAAGATTTTCATTTTGTTTTGAATTTCAAAAAAATTGCCTATATAGAACCCCTTAAAAATCGTATGTGTGGCATCCGCTTAAAACTGAATTTGATGTTTTTTTTTTTTCATTTAATTTTATACTTATAATGTTCTATATTATAAATGCTAGAGTATGGTACCAATAGATTTAAATGGTTATTTGAAACTTGAGATAGAATTTGTTCTTTTGTACATAATTTCAAAAAATTAAATAAAACAAGTTTAATAAATGGTATAGCGTTATAAATTGTTTGTAAGACGTATATTATAAAAAAACTATTTCGGTAAAAACCAAAAATCTATTATGTGTAATAATTACGTATTATTTTTAAGGATAATTTGAATTTTTTACTGTTCTTATTTTAATGATTCTTAGTGTCCAAAAATTTCAAACAAAATTGAATAAGGTTTAATGGTTCAAGGGACGCTTTTTTTACATTAGCTTTAGTCCCCCCCTGCATTTATTTTCCATTTTAACTACTGGTCTAAATACATAACATTTTTACAATATACGAGTATATAGGTACTTGAAAGAGTGTGATACGAGTATGTAGTTTTTATATGAATTTACTATATTTTTCAAAAATATTATATAAATTTTGAAGTCTTTACAGCAATTTAAAATTTTGAAATATATAGGTATATTTTATATCGAGATTCACTCAGAATAGTTTTATCGAAATTCATTTAAAATCGTATTTTAAAACACAATATTATATTATTAGGAATATATATATATATATATATATATATTTATGCACCAATAAAATAACGCATCAAATAATTAAAATGGGAAAAACACGTTTTGATTGTGCTAAAACAGATTTACACTATTTTTATTTCGTAAACATTTTCAAAACTTAATTTGGTTAAATATTTTTTTCCAAAATGTAACAGTGTAATACAAGTCTGCGGATACGGATTTATTATGAATACATACATATATTAAAAAATTGGTAGTGGGTAGTGGATGCCTGTGGTAGCTATACCTAGGTACTTATCATTGCACAACAGGCACACTTTGGCACAGAGGCGGCCGCGGCGGCGCAAAATTTCGCGTACCTATACCACGTGCGTAAACTAGGTATACTAAGTATATATCCCATTATTGGGCAACATTTTTGGACAAAAAAGACATTTTTAACTCACTGAAAGCAAACATAATTATAGGGGGACCAACTTCACGTACAGCACTCGGACTTTGTCCGTTCGATTCCAAACATACCTATTCTTTTTTTTTTTTTTTTAAATTTTTTCAACAGACACCTTTAAGGGACCATAATTTAAGCCGTACCACCCATACGTAGCTTATGCCGTCATGGTCTAACTATGACGTCAAAAAAAATAATTTTCCCGTTGCTTTTTCAATGCCGTACTCCCGCGGCACAGCAAAATGGGAAGGTGAGCGCCGAGCGGTAAGTATCAAAGGTATCCACGGCCACATCAAAGATAAGCGGGATGGTATATATAGTGTAGACTAGATAATTTTGAATAATATACCTACTTGTTATGTTACACAAACAAAATGTTATACTAATTTTTCTGTCGGTGAAATTGGTTCTTGAACTCCATATTACCTACCTATACGGATTTATAACGAACCTATAGTCAATTTAAAAAAAAAAATTCCAGATGACGCTATATCTACACGCGTACTAACAGCATTAAAACGCGTTCTCGCTTTCCAAGTACAACTTTTGTCCTAGTTATCGTAGATTCAACATTTAAACAGAACATGATAGATACGAGAATATTGACTATGGACTACATTAGGTACCTACCTACGATATTGTATATAACCACCAGTATGGTCGTCGCTCGCGTAGTTATGCAATAGGTATAGTATATATATACATTATACATATACCAGACGGTAAGGTGCATCGAGAATATTATATACCTAATTATTTATTATATGCCCGGAATATATAACATAGGAAAATAGAACACAGGAGTTAGGAATCATTTTACGTAGGAAAATAATATACAGGAACAAACGTTTCAGGAAAAATAACACACGAAAATTACATAGAAAATAAGTCGGGAAACAGATTACACAGATTACACTGCAGACGATTCTTGATTTTTTTTTTTTTTTAATATTTTTAATCACGCACCCCCAGATTTTTTCGCTATAAGGAAATAATTTGGATTAAATTATTAGACCATATCTTCCTGTGTTACATATCAAAAAAGAAAATTCGTGTGTTGATAATATGCTGCTATAAAATGAGATACGGCCCCGATCTTATCGGCTACCCCCCGTCCACCACTGTACACAAACAATTACTTAAAGACTTAATAGAGTATTATATTATACTGCATTTACTTCAGTTTGTACCACGATCATTTTCTACGTGATGCTGATTTCTTCCCTCATTCCAAAGTTATTGACCTATCTAAAAGGGGGTTTCATTAAGTTGGCTGTCCCCCAAATCGGAATTCCAAACTTTTTTTCATTGCATTTGTTTGTGCCATGTTACCCTACTGCGTTATCTTTTGTCTGTGTATTATTTTACCATAGTCCTCATTATAAACGACCCCCCATGGCCTGTCTTTAAGTTTATGTATAGCTATCCATCGTCATCTTTTCGTAGATCATTTAGCAGATCAGTTCTATTTTATGTTGATGCACTCAAAATGCTCGATAAAAATTCTCAAAAATCCGTAGTCACGATTTTTTTTTATAGTCATTTAAATTTTTCCAACAAAATGATAAATTTCGAGGTACCTATTTAAGTCCAAATAGTGGTGAAATGAGATTTTAAGACCTGAAAAAATTTAATGTAACGTTAGTCGTGCATTACTTTAACTAAATTTAAAATATTAATGGGAAAAAAGTATTTTAGATTCTGAGTGTAGCAAGGGGAGCTAGGTAGTGGTTTTACAATGATGTTTATTTAAATTTTTTTTTTTAGTCCACGCGCATTTTGTGCATGTCTCATAGTAACTTTGCATCTATAAAATTGGTGCTTTTTCATATTTTGTTTGAAAAAAAAAGATGGGAACAATTATGCTTTTGTAGGTTTGTGCTTTATTATAATACAGTATATTAGACTCATTACTTAATATAAATGTTATACTTACTCATAAATCATAATACATAATCAAAAATTATAACTTATAATTATGGACTATAATAAATAAATTTTGCCAAGTACCTATATATAGGAGTGATAGTTAGGACAGTACCCACAGGCCACAGTACCTAAAATGCGATCTAGTTCTTAAAATACGTTTATTACTTTTTGTTCAATTGTCCCCTACCACTGTCATGGACAAAATGATTAAGTAATATTAGTAGTGTACAGATTATGCTGTCTTTATTTAAATTATTGTATACCTACTGTAAAGTTATTTGTTAATATATTTGAAATTAAATGGCTTATTAATAGATATAAATAAAAACCCAATTTTTACAAAATAATTTGTTTTTATTTAACAAATACGTATTTTTAAAACAATGTTTTCATCTTTAGTGTTAAACAACTAGTTACTTATTATGGCTTATTAATGTTAAATTGTATTGTTTTCTATTTTAAGTAATATACATTATGAGTTCCTACAAAATTTGAAATATTTAATTCATATCAAAAAAAATTTCGGTTTTAAAATCATCCATAGGTAAGTACACCTTGTTACATACATTGTAATATCGACTTTGAAAAGTTTTAGTTAAGCCAGTCTTCAATCAAACATTTAAATTACCTTCCTATGTTATAATAACACTAATAATTGATATAAATTGTATGATAATGCAGTAATATATTTAAAGATATTGAATTATTTCTTATTATATTTTTAATAGTTTTATGGATTTCTTTTCTTTTTTTTTTACACATTAGATATATATTCAATCATAAGTTTGTTATGTATCTGTGTCACTATGGCGGCAAAAGGTAATTAGACTGTTGTACTCATTTTATCGATAAAATTAATTTACTTTAAGATCTAATATATGGTACCTACATATATTTATATACATATAACATAATTAACGTCCGTGAAGTTGGCCTACCCACATTAACAAACCATTACCAAACCTTCATCATTATTTTGCAAGTTATTTGCAAGAATATGCAAGTCCATTTTTGGAATTTGTAAGTACACGGGTTTTCCATAAAACTTAAGAATATGTAGGGGTGGGCCAACTTCACGTAGCCCATCCATATCGGCCTAGAGCTTCGAAATCGGTATCAACTTGCAATATAGCTTTCAATTTGTAAGAATTCGCAAGTCCATTTTTGGAATTTGCAAGTACACTGGTTTTATGTAAAACTTCAAAACGAGGGGTTGGCCAACTTTATTACCAACCACGAAATTTTGACGTTCTGAAGTTTACCCCTCATAAACCATACATTCATGATAATACAGAAAAAGTAATTTTGTTGAAAAATATGGATAGTTTGCAGTGTAGCATTGCTTTCCCCACTGCTTTACATAATTGTAAATTATAGATATTGAAATTGTACTTAAACATCTCTTAATTTTATTGTTGAATTTTTTTTTTTTAATATTGCCTTAAAATGAAGTTTTCAATGTATTTATTAGTAAGTAAACTAATTAAAATTGTAGTACTTATTTATTAATAAAATACTTCTAGTAGGTACTACAAATTTAATTTTAGAAACTAATATACATTCTTTATTCTATTATCTAGAACAGAAATAATTTTATTTTTTAATTCTTTAATTTATGATTATTTAAAAAAAAGCAAAATCATAATATATATCCAATCACATTAATGTTTAGAAAAATACAAAATAAAATTCAAAATCTATATCTTATTACCATCTATACCATTATTTTATTAATGGTGATTACTTACAATACATACACTAATACGCCTTGTCTGCAATCAGTTATTAAATTGCTTATTCTCAACTCCTTAAGAATACACCGTCCGTAATTCAGTTGTCATAAGTAATGACATTGATTATACATTATATTATTATAATAGGTGTAATCAATAGTAATAACTACTTGTTTTTCGCGAGTCAAATCGATTCGGTTAGTGTTTATATATTACTACGGTATACGCTGTATATTTTATATTATGTATATAATTTTCAAATTTTTACAAAATACAAAGAAGAACTTTATCTATTTTGTAGTGTTTATATTTTTTGATTGATACTAATTGTATAAATTAGGTACCTTGTATAATAATTATGTATTATGATCAGTAGCGTCCTGGCTACATTGCACTTAGTTGGCTAAATACCTAAATAAAAAGACCATTCGCAATTGAAAATAATATAAAAA
Organism: Pemphigus obesinymphae; assembly: GCA_025469235.1. Lineage (NCBI taxonomy): Eukaryota > Metazoa > Arthropoda > Insecta > Hemiptera > Aphididae > Pemphigus > Pemphigus obesinymphae. Next base: position 30,149 of record JAIPRL010002550.1, read on the forward strand.
TATATTTATTTATTTGCTTATAAATTAATGTCAATTCTCTTATACACTTAAGTACATATTATATATGAACGTTAATCGTGTTGACCACGCGTTGAAAAATATTTTGATGGACTGAAATATCTGCTGGTAATTTGGCAATATGATTCATTTTCTGTTTTCGAAAATCTACACAAACTTGTAATTTTTGTTTTCTTTCAGAATCGATTTTTTTCTTTACTACCACTAATGGAAAATTAAATAGTGATACCGAATTATAAATAATGTTATCTTTTTTCATTTCTTATGCCTGTTTTTCGATTTCCTCTTGATATGCCCAGGGAAGCCTATACGGTCGGATGTTTATCGGTTTTATATAATGCGGCGTATTTATATTATATAACATGTAGGTATTTATATATTATTTCAGTCGACGTTAATATTGGTCTCCCTCAAGGTGAAAAATATCGGAGTACTTACTACAAAGGTCAAAAACATTAATTTGTTCCTCGTTATTTAAATAATCTGTTTTTAGAGTTTTTTAGTATAGTTTATTCTATATTTCGAGCTGTACTTTGTTCGATTAATGGGCTTTGTGAATTTTCTTCGATAAAATATATGTTTTCGTTAACGGCTTCCAGCTTATATTACTGGTTGATAATTGGATCAATTAGGTACCAAAAGTTGTTCGGAAATATTAATTACATTACTTATAATTTTATTATTTTTAACTGGACTTTGGCTGTTTAGCGATAATTACAATACTATCGTTTACTTCTTGTTTTTTAATAGTAATCATTTCGTCATTTATAGATTCGTCGGTTTTAATAAATTAAAAGTAGGTACCTACACATTAAAATAAATAGTGCTTCATTTATTGGTGTAATTACGACTTACGATTACTTATCTATATATTATTATTTTAAATTTTTCTTATGTATCTATCATTATTTGAACTTGAACTTTCACTTTGCTCTTTTATCTTATTTTCGTTAAAAACACGTTTTCTACACTCTTGAATGCTATGATTTTGTTTTTTACAGTATTGACAGAATATAACTTCGACTTAACTTTTATTTTTAATTCTTTAAATACAGAAGAAGATAACAGCATAAAAAACGCTGACAAAACATTTAATATTATTACGCATCAAGGAATACGAGAAATAATAACTAATAATAAAATTAACGAAAAAATGATATTTGATAAAAAAACATTGTGTTAATTAATATATTATATTAACATATATTGTTATTTAACATAATTAAATAACATTAATCAATTTTTAATTATTTGACTAGAAGGGGTTATGACCTTAACTAGATATGTACGTATACGCACAATATTTTTTCACGTACCTAATTAAAAATATAAATATTTCTGTAAAAATATATAAAGAACAATCGTTTAGTATTTTCGTATCGAAGAAAAACAAAAAAAAAAAAGTTTATGAATATCATAACACGCCTTTAGAAAGACATGTGTCACGTACTGTAAAATGACTTGAACTTCATTATCAACGGAAAAATGTGAAAAAAAACATATATAAAAAATTGTGAGATTTGTCAAAAGAATAAATGAAATACAAAAATAAAACAACTTATGTTATTTACGATCACGGTCATGAAACCTTTTGAAAGGACGTTGTCATGACTAAAAAAGAGAGTAAGAGGTAACACCGGTTAGTAAAATATACGTATATATGGTATAAAATATGCAATAATTGTTGAAATTGGTAAGGTATATCTATGATAAAAAATTGCAAACGTTATATAGGAATATAACTGCACGATTTAAATATTGATAATTGCTCGATTGTATGGTATTATTCAGCTAACCTTATATCTCTTAATGAGTTATGACCTACCTTCAATTACGGGTAGAAGGGTTCCCGGGGCAAAATTGATTCAAACAATCGACAGGAATGTGTTTGATCAATTGGAGAATGTGTTTGTGATGTATCTATGAAGGATGTTTTATGAATTAAAATTCAGTAGCCTAGCTATGGTCTACCACCACTACACACACACTTTGTAATAATTAATTTGATTGTCTATTTATTTTCAAACATTAATGAGAAAGTTAAATAATTAGCTTTGCGTGAGTCTCCTCGGAGTGGTCACCATACAGCAACAAAATTACTGTATGGGTACCCTAAACGACAGCAAAGATAATTACGTGAAATATTCATATGTCAGATACAACTGAACTTAAGAGAACAAAATTCATAAAATACTACGAGTGTGATAAACCATCCAAAACCTCTCAATAAACAATTACACGTAATTTGGATTATTTATTAACGCAAACTGTATTTTGACGCGCCTGAAATTACTAATTTTAATGAAATTTAATTATCTGCTGGAGCTCTTCTTCTTATGATCGATATTGCAACTGGAGATGATTTTTTTTTTATAGATAGATTTTTTTTTTTTAGGTAAACCACATCACGCGTCGTTAATTCAATTAGTTAGTGGGGCCCACATAATGACGAGAGGATGATGCGCTACAACGGAGCAAGGGTTAATTCGCGAGACATTTTTGCCCTAATTATCAGACCTAGACCAAATATTGTACGGGTCCCGACTGTGGCTAAAATGTAATCGGAGTGTGCGATCCTTGTCGTATGCAGCGCAAGCATCTCCTCGTTGTGTGTGATGATAAATTGAATATATTTTGTTTACACGGATTCAAATATATAATTGAGATATTATCCCTATTACATAATATACTCGTAATTTAATGTATATATTAAATCGGCGTGGCGTGCCTGGAATGCATTTTCCTATCTACCAGTATTTTTATTGACATTGAAAACGAATATTATGGTTTTTTTTTTTTTTTTTTACTTAGGTTTTTACATACATGATTATTAATTGTTTATACACACATCAATATTATATTTCTGCAGTATTACAATATTATTATAGTCATAATATATACACAACATAACACCCCCGGTTGTTTTAGAGGTCGTGTCCCCTACGACTTAATCGGCCATCGAGTAGAAAAATTAAAATTTTGCTTTTGAAACAATTTTTTTGTAAAAGATGACTTTTTGTGCTCTTTTGGTTTCAAAAAAGTATTTTTGAACTTTTGAAATTTTTTTTCGTCTAGGGTTTTAGCTATATGTTGTCGCATGCCTCTCCACTGTTTGGGATGTGTTATGTGTGATGTTGTGCTTTCGTGTTTACATTTAGTATTGTTCAAAGTTTATAATCGTAGTGTTACATTTGCAATTTATTGGGTAACATGTATGTAATTATTCTATTGCTGTTTTGATATATAATGATATTAAATATAATGCTTTACAATATTTTGTATATGAGGGTTTAACTGTATAACCGGTGAGGTTTTTTTTTTTTTGCATATTTTTGTGAGGTTTTCTTGTAATTTCAGACTTATCGAGCTTAAAATTATACAAAAACGTTATAAATTTGTTTTACTTATACTATTATTATGTTTGATCTCTTTCTTGTAAGAATTAATCATTCATAGTGTGGTTTTACAAGATAGTTACTAAATTTGCAAAATATAGATGTTAAAAATGAGAGCTAGAAAATAATAATATAAAAAAAACGTAATTTTCTAAGGATAGAAAATTTAAATTAAGTTTAGGTAGGCATTATTCTAAAGATGCGTTTTTTTTTTATAAATATTACTATTGATACAAATTTCTTGTAATTTGTTAATAATATGTAATAATGTTAATAATTTATTATAAATAGGCACAAATATTATTATTAAATTATATTAAAGTTAGCATTGATGTACCGACTTAATATGCTAAGGTTTTAAAATTTTATCAATCGTAACACTTATTCGGTTATACATTCATAAGCAATTAGTTATTTATGTTACCTATAAGTTTTGTTATTGTGTTAGTCAATACTAAGTTGTAATGTTAGTTTATGTAATGTCGTATATTGTTATTATTATTATTTTTTTTACTAAAAAAATCATATTTTAAGAAGTAATATTTTAATTTTAATGTTGTATATTTGAATTTTGAATATTTCTGAATTGACATAATGCAAATGTATGTTTACCTATACCTATAATCTATACTTGGTATAATTATGACATTATAAATCTTATTATTCCATCTAAGGAGATTTATAAACTAGTGGCGTCACAACTATTTATTCAAGTGGGACGTGGGTACCAACTTAATTAAATAGGTAATAAACTTATTTATTCGTTTATTTATCTATCATGACCACTTATTTATGGTTTTCTTTTTTTTTTTTGAAGGAATGGTAAGGTATTTTCGTATTGCATTATTAAAGTGTAAGTTAAAAAATTATATCTAATTACCAACATGAGTTACTTATATTTTAACATATTCTCCAGCTATTATTTATTGATGATTAATTTACTTATGTGTAGATATAATTGTGTTTTACATAATTTAATTACAATAAGAACTAAAATTGCCTAGGTATGCAAATTTAAATTTTATTTATTAGTTGCTTCTTTGATTTGAGAATTATATTTCATATTGAATATATATAAATATATATATATTTTTTTTTTAATTATTATTTTTTGTATCTATATTCAATATATGTTTATCTATTATATATTATTATGGATCTGAATTAATAATTTATTAGTTATTTTTTTTGAAAATAATATGTTTTATATTTACTAAGTATATTAATGGTTAATAAGGTATATTATAATTTTATGACTTAGTGTAGGTACTATGTGATAAAATGTAGTTTTTCTAGTTAATTTTTTTGAGTGTTTGATATTTTTGGAGGAAACGCATAGATAATATACGTGATTTATTATTAAACTGAGAGTTGCGTGAATTCAAAAAATGTATATATTGAAATATAGAAAATTTAAATCCATGTTACATATGTAAATTATTTTAATTTTCTTTTAATTTGCTTTTAAGTTAGTTTTGTTGAAAATTGTATTTTATTTTATTTTATGGAGCGCTTTAAGTAGTATTTAGAGAAGAATAGTTTTATTTTTATTAGGTATATGATAGGTACATTTTAATCATGGAAATTAAGTAGAGTATGTATGTAGGACGGAAAATTATCAGTTGTAATTACTTTACTTACACATATTTTATCATGTTTAATATTATTTATAAATTATACATATAATACTTGAGTTGCGGGGAGAAAAAATTGTGTTAAGTAGGTACGTGTGTGTTTTTTTTTTTTTTTTGTGAAAGTAAATTACTAAAAAATTCACGCAAATTTTTGCCATATATACATACATATATTACATATTACTCTATGCCATATGCCCATATATATATATATATATATATATATCACTATATAATAAACGCGTCGTCTAAACGTTAAATAAATATTATGAAATACCTCTTAAATATTATTTAACAAATGTATTTGAAGAATATTAATATTTAATATATAATTTTAATCTATATGTGTGTTGTTTATACCTAACTGTTGGTCGACTAGGTATCGAAAATTATAGACCGTTCTCCATATATACGTTTAAACTGATAAAATGTACTTTAAGTTTATAATTAGATGTAATTAAAATAAGATACCCATCATTTATTTTTCCTATTATATATATATATTTATATCTCATATGACAATTGACAATATATACCCATTGGTAATTGTGGGTTTTAAAAAATATGCTATTTCAATTTATTTATTTTTATTGTTATTAATATTTCAGTGTTTTTTTTTTTTTTAGATTTGTTAATTTTAATTGTTTATGTTTTTAAATTACAAAATACGGTTGTATGGTGGTATGCCTTAATTTATAAAAGACATTTTTTTTTTTTTTTTTTTTTGTTATTAAATTTAGAAAATAGGCAGAAAAATGTTGTTGTCGTGCAGGTGAGTAGTTTTAGTATTTCCTTTATAGGTATATCTTTTGGGGCAATATTGCTCTTTGCTCTTGGTGTAATATAGATATACTTACCTAATACTGACTATTCCCTTACTAATTTGAAAGTTTGTCTATGTGTAACGAACAACGTAAAAAGTATTATAAGGAATCTTGTACACTATACCTACTCGTAAATGAATGGGCCTGCGGATATTTAATTACTACGTATGAATTCATTGATTGTGTTCCCGCTTTAATCGAACTCCTGATTAAATTTGCAATTGTTGAAACTTAATATGTCATATTTCAACATATATCTTTGCCATTTACGTACCTACCTATATATCAGTGTGCGAGTGTAATATACATACACATCTTGTTATATAACGATTTCCGTTATTATTTGAAATGTTTCGGATTATTTGCATTTTCTAAGAAATATTGTGCTTGTGTTGTAATTTTTTTGTTTTTTTTTTTTTTGTGTATGTGCATTATGTGTATACCTGATAATAACGTCATATATTATTATTACCTATACGTTGATTATTGTATGAGTATTTACTTAAATTTTGTATTTTGATGACGATAAAGTATTTTTATATAATATTATGTATATTTGAATATATATTTTTATTTTCCAATATATTTTTTTTAATAATTTTACGAGAAAAGGGAAGAGAAAAAATTGTTTCATTACTTTAAAAGTTATGTTTCTGGATACGTTGCATTGTAGCTTTATCAGTGTCAATATATATATATATATATATATATAACTCGTGTATAAAAAATAATTAAAAAAAAAAAAAAAAATTGTTTGAGATTTGTAAATAATAAAAAGAGTTATTGAATAGATGTTAAATTAGAGTACGTAACTATGATAGAAAAGTTTAATTTAGATTTCAAATGATATACCTATTTAAACGGTTTTATTATGAATATAATTGTGGACGACAATATTTTGATATGAGCCTATTTTATTTATTTATATAAATAATGTATAAAAAAATTATTGGAGGAGAATTATATTGGTTAATTATAAACAATAAAAAAATAAAAATACGCAATGCTTGGGTGTTTTCCCTGTTTGCAATGTTAATCCTAACAATCATCTAATAATAATCTTAATGTAAATCATGCAATATATGCTGTTATATTAACGTATCATGTAAAAAATGTTTGTTGTAAAAACAAATATATAATTCTGTAAATTAATTTAGTGGAGAAATGTTTTTGTAATATTTTATTTTATTACGAGTAGTATTTTTCTCAGCCTATTAGGTTTAAAGTTCACAGTACTAGTCGGCTAATTACTTAGATCCTCTATACTATTTTGAAATATTTTGACAGTTCCCCCGCTAATTATATTTTACTGTATACGAGTTATATAGTTAGAAGGGACGCTCATGTTTTAAAAGACTGATAGCACCCTTTCTTCTATTTTTCCAATTCAACCATTGAGTAGTACCATTTCCACAAACCTTGCTAGGTAATACATGTTCTAACCCGTCCAGTTCATCTGCGCTTTCAGTGATGTTACACGTTTGACCAGATCAGGGGTTCAAAAATATTAATTGAACAATGTATGATATCTACAATGTGCGACATTTATATAATCATGGATATTATTGGGTAATCAGTATTTTGACAGGGAGTATAACCTCAAAAAAAGTATGTAGGCAACAAATCTGTGCTTTCGCAATTTTAATAACCCCTACAAATTTAAAAATGTAACGGTCGGAAGATAATATACAAGAAATGCTTAAACTTTCAGATATGACAATTTTTATTCTATACATTATTCTAATGACAATGTTGTATTTATTTTGAGTATACCATTAGTATATCAATATGTACTAACATTATATTATCTAATACCTAAACCTTTATGTATAAATAATAATTGTCTATATTAATCCTAATACCTAATCACAATTATTTAGCAATCTTAGTAGATCTAACGAAATCTACTCGATCTATGTTGATTTCTATAAAACTTTTTGTGAATATGCACGTGATTTCCTTATTTGTCCTGAAGTTAATCCTCAACACCCCCCTCGTAGTATTCGACCTATTTGTGAAATAACCTTAGGAGATATCCAACACGAGGAATCTGCACCATCCATTGAGGACAGCATTTTACAAGAAGAGTCAGAACTTAAAAAAATTATTTTATCCAAAATTGAGGAACATTATTAGGCTAAGGTCTTCCTTCTAAAAGGGCAGGTACGTAGTAAATCGTCTATACGTTGTTTACTACAAATATGTTTATTACACATTTTTACAATTAATTCCAAATATTATACTTTTCTATGTATACCGATTATCAGTTGATAATATGTATACATAGAGGTACATAATAAAAATTTCCTACTTTCCTACACCCATGCCACGTCCAGGTCTATTATAAATAGGGTAGAGCTCTTGTAGCTCTTCAGATCTAATTTCACTTTTAGACTCCCGAGTTGAACTTATGTATGTCGTTGCCACCTAAAGTAACATCGTCGCATACCTCTGAGTTCCTGCCAGTCAGTCATTCTTTAAAGCGTGTTTTTTTTCTAACTTAAAATAATATATTTTATATATTATAATTTTTACCTTAGTTGAATAAAATTATTTACCTAGGTATTTAATTTTTTGAGTTTTTAATTATTTTATTAAAATATCAATCCGGTTTGCAATATACGAAACACGTAAGAACAACGAATGACCAACGGACACAGTAGGTAGTGCTACATTGTTAAATAATACGTATTGTAGATTTGGTGCACTATAAGGATGAATGCACTTAACAGGATACTTACTTGTGAATGTATTGAATTTGATTGAAATAATACAGCTTTTAAATGATAAAACGACTACGAGTGGATTTCGGTATATAATAAACATACCTACCTAACATAACCAACTAACTTAACTATTATTGCTAAAAATTTTTTGTATTGTATAATACGAAATATAATATAAAATCGCATATAAAACAGAGGTTTATTTCAGACTATATACCTATGTTTGAGAAGGTATGAACGTTTTTCAAAGTGCTAAAAATATGTTTTTCACTTACTTAAAGTAGTATGAATTGTTTGTTGTTAGAAGAGGGGACTATAAAACGTTAAAAATCAAATAATGAAATAATCACTGTACTAAACAAGTAAGTAAGTACCTACTAACACTCGAGAACCATTTTTTGGAATTACGAACAAATAACAAAAATCGATTTTAGTTTTTACGTAGGTAATTTTTTTATAGTTTTTTCTTACACTTCATAAGCGTAAATCAATCTTCAATCATGGACCAAAAATACATGGCACATAACCCATGAAAGGATTTTCATTTGGTTATATCCACGAATATATATTGCTTATATCATACCCCACATATCTTAAAAACAAAGCCTTATAACGAGATTATTTATCATTTAATTTTTTTTAACGATAAAGGAGAACTCACAATAGAGCTTTTAGCGTGTAGCGTTTAGTATTTAAGTCTAGAAGTTGAATTATTTTCATTTTAGATTTTGAGCATAGTGATAAATCTATTGTATTTACAATGATGTTTATTTTTTATTCTCGGTAAGCATGTGTCTTTATTATATGAAACATTCCAAATTTCATTTATTTTAAATTCCAGAAAATAATGTAGCCATAATATTAAGGATATCATTCAAATATTAATAACTGTTTAAGTTTGATACAAGACTTTGCAAAATAATAATTTTATCTAATAGTATCTTTTCACAAGATTAGGTTGAAAAATGAACTTTTGGTATTTGTTGTACCTATAGGTATTTGCAAAATATGGTGACAATGTTAGTCCAGATTTTTCAGTTATATTCTGCGATCCAATGTGTATTACAAAATAACTTAAGTAAATAAAAACAAAACTATTTTAACATTTTTTAACCAAATGTAATGAAATAATATAATTAACTTAACCCACTAACTACCTTTATAGGCTATATCCTTACAATAGTATATCTAACTATTTTTGTAAGTAAAATTATTTGTAGTGAAATATTTATTAAAGGTATTTAATAGGTACCTATACGGACTATATTATATTATGAATAGGTACTACAGATCGTAACATAATATATGGTAGATAAAGTAAAAAATATGTATTTTAAGTACATATAATATCTACTATTTTGATATAAAATTAATGTTATATATTTTCATTTTTTATTGTGCTTATTGCATACCTTATCTTATTCAGTTTAACTAAACAAGTTAAATATATATTAAAATAGTTCCTTAGTTTAGCCATAGAATAAAATAATTATGTATTTTGTGATTTAACCACTGACCATAAACATTATCTATATGTCTTGGTGACTTGATATACTGAATGCAATCCTGAGTTTGTTCATTGGATGAAAAACATTGAATAGCATGTAATTAATAATTATAGTAATTTTACACCAATTTTGACACAACATTCAGGTAAGTTCAAATTTTAAAGTGATTTTAAATTCAAAATTGAACAAGTTAAAACCATTTTAAATTTTCGAAAAAACATATTTTTAAACATTTTAATTGGTATTTTAGTTAACTTTGGGTTAGACCATAATTAATATATAAAAATAACCAAGAACAACAGATTGGATAAAACAATTTTGTAAGTTGTTACTTGGTTAACACAAAATATAATATAACTAAGGTTTACATTTTTGTATAAATGTTAACATTTTAATGTCTTTTTTTTCTTTGCTCATTGAGGTAGTGCAAGTGGTAAGGTAAAATTATAATATACTGTATAAATAATAAATATTCAATATCAATACTCTGATAAATTTAATTCATCCAAAGTATCTATGGCATTTAAATCACTGAGAAATAACATAATTATATCATATGTGTAACTATTAACAATATAATTAATTGATTTTATTTCTTAGCATTATTAGCAAATTACAAATATTTATGAGCTGAAAATTTATTACAACTGTATTAACTGTTTATTTACCTTCACTCGACGATAAACCCAAAAAACTAATAAAACTCTAGTTTTTAAAAATTTCATTAGACACTTTGCTCAGTTCATTTTAACATTTAGGTAATTGGTGATATAAATGATACAGTTTACATCATTTAAATTATGTTTATAAAAACAATTTTATTATTGACATATAAAATTATAATAATTACAATTTATTTAGTATTTAAAATGTATTAATATTATTTATCACAATAAAGAAAAATACCATAATAACATTATCAATAATAGTGAAAAATTAATATTATGGTTAATTTAATAAAATTTTTACACAACTGAATTTCATATTGGAAGTGAAAACGAGTGATTCCTCATTTTAATTGTTTTGTTGCGCCAATTCGCATAATACTAATTGTACTGCAATTATAGAGGCAGAGTGCTTTATAAGTAGCATAAATATAAGAAAACCCAACCACTTAAATCACAAATATATGACATAACAAAAATGTTGGTATGGAAATGGGTTTTAATACAGTATATAATGTAATTTTTTACATATTTAAGCTTATTTAAATATGGTTTATAGATTAAAAATGTCTAGAAATAAAAATATAGGACCAGTGAAAGTACTAGAAAAATATTTTGCTTTTAGCAGTTTTGTAAAATGTATTTAAAAATTAGGAAATTCTCAAAATATAGAATAATTATAACTCACATAAACTAAGGTTCATTTACACATTATACAAAATATAACAAACATAATGATTTACCTATATTGGAAATAATTTGCTCCAACAGCCTTAAATTTTTATTTAAATTCAAATGAGTTAACTTGAATGAATGTTTTTCTTATAAAAAAGTTGTACACAAACATTGTTAATGAGCTGAAATATCACAAGTTAAAAGAAAAGCTAATCATTTTTTTTTTCTAATATTGTATGAAGTGAAAATAATAAGTTATACCAACAATCAAATGTTAGTACTATATTATATTATTATATTCTGCATAGATTACCAAAGGAAGAAGTTTTACAAAACAACAAACATGTACCAAACATTGAATCAAGAACAGACATTTTATCTAAACTACTTAATTAGGTAATTAAAAAACATTTGTATATAGGCAATACATGTAAATAAATGTTAAATGAGAATAATTTTAATTACATTCTAAGACATAATGTAGCTAATTTCATTGCAAATGTATATTTTGGATTTTTTCTCTTAATTTTGTTAGCCATAGGAACAATTCTTCTTTTTTGTTCATGAGTTTTAATGTGTTTTTTAAAGCAAATCTTGTACTTAAACATCCAATTGCAGCCGAATACATTACATTTGTGATTCTTTCCACTGTGTCGCATTACAATGTTTTCTTTCATATTTTTATTGAAAATGAACGTTTTCTTACAGTCTGGCAGTGTACAAATATACTTAGGCATGTGCTTTTTAATGTGGGCCTTTAGATTAGACTTCGTTCCAAATTTTTTTCCACAGTGTTCACATTCTAATAATTCAGAATGTTTGACAGATATATGCCTAAGGTAATTACTCCAACGGAGTGTTGACCAGGTACACAACGGTATATCACATTTAAACCGTTGGTGTTTTAACTTATGCAGTTCAAGATCGTTGGTAGTTAAAAAATTTTTGGCACAAATTTGGCAGCTGTATGGCTGACAGCGAGACAAATTTTCATTTTTTATTGTAAGTTGATGTCTGCGGAATCCCCAGGCTGTTTTGAAATTCCGACCGCAGTGGTCGCAAGACAACGGTTGTTCTAGGCGTAACTGTTTCTGATGGGCCTCGGCTATGTGCCTTTTCAAATGATTTTTCCGATAGTATTCGCGACCACAGTGGGTGCATTGGAAGTCCTTGATGCCTTGGTGTTTTCGCATGTGAATCTGCAAACGGGAAGGTCGGTTGAATGCCTTTGAGCAATTTTTGAACGTGCAGATATATATTTTTGCCATGGTTGATGGAAATACTCGTCAAGGGATTAATTTTTCATTTTCTGTTACCGATCACCAAAGAAATGAAAATGATTTAATATGCAAACAGAACCATATTAAAAGGATATTAATGTATCTATAATTTAAAAAACAGTCGATTACTCGATAATTCATATATATATATATATATTCATGACCACGATTTAAAATATTATCTTAAAAGGATGTCAGTGCAAATAGTTTTCATTGAAATAGCATTTCTCATTTTTAACAACTTAGAAACATCGTAGAAAGATGAACAATTATAGATAGCAACATTATCTAATGCCCTACATAGTTTTTTTTTCGATATTTCATTTTTTCAAGAGTTATATTTGTTTAAAGTTTTTTAAACAGTTAATTAACTTTAAAGTTTCTTAATAATTTATAAAACTTGTTTAAAAGTACATATTACAAAACGGTTATCTAGAGAGCTAATTAATATTGTTCGTAATCATTTATTTTTCGTTTCATCTTTCATGTTTTTAAGTACTTATAAATGAGAAATTCAAAAATAATATTTTGAATACAATTTTATAAATTCATAAAAATTATATAGTAATGTGACCTATTATTATTCATTTTTAAAATGCATATAAATAATTTTTAATTGTTGGATTTTTATTTTTATTAACATTTTCTGAAAATTGCAAATATAAAACTCCTTAAAATATAATGCGTTGACATCCTCTTAAATCGTGCTCGTGTCACACTTGTTCTATCTTTATGCCGGGATTACACTAGGCCGACAAAACAAAATAGTAAAATTTTGTGATAAATATAACATAGAAACAAATTGTAAACTCTTCGTTAAATTATAATAATATATAAAACAAAAACCATTTTATGTTTATTGCCTTCCAATCAAACACTGGAATATCTCTAAAAATACGAATATTGTGTCACTAGTTTGGAAAATGTCATTGAATTATTTTCAATTAATCTCCAATTTGTTGTAGATCTATTGGAAAACAGTATATTGCTATTTCATCAGCCTAGTGTAAACGCAGTATTTGAATGATACTTACCACAAAACGTTATATTATTACCAGGGATATAGGGATATTGTTCGATATTTGTGATGATGATTAGCAACTGTCAACCGCAGAAAATATAGATAAATCCGTGGGACTCTTTTCTAAATAGGAAAGATTTGTATTTTGCACATTTTCCATCACGAACTAACAATGTATTTGTGTTTTCGTTAAATGAAATATAAAAATGTTATATTATTATTTATTATCATTCATTACAATAATTGAGTACAGTGTGGCCAGAACGCGAATAACTATCATCAATATTTTTTTAAACGTTCAAGGATTTATTAGGACCCTTTAGAAACGACTACGCACTTGTGTTGTCTTTAAATACGCCACACTTCACGCCTCACATTCTTTGCTTGTTGTCTTAAGCACGTCAATGCACTTCCCTATACCACCCGTGTAAAATAATGATTCCCTTACTGTCGCTTTGCTGCCACTGTTTCTATGATTATCCGTCAAAGCGCTAGTAGTGCATTCGCCCACTGTGAACGTATAGAAATTGATAATATAACCACGAACATATAATAGTATATATATAATATAATATAATATAATAAATATATAATAATATAATGTATATAATAAATATACCTAATATATAATAAATATTCCCACAGAATCATAGATAAAAACATGCACAGAATAAATGATAGGTATAAGCTTTCTTAAAGTTTATGTTTTTTTTTTAAATAACAAATTTTAACATTTTTCATGACAGAACATCGGTGTATTGTACCTGCATGTAAATCAGGATATGATTCCTGTGTAGAAAAATATAATTTCTTCACAGTTCCTAAAGATAGTATTAGGTTGAAACGGTGGACAAAACCTATACCTAGAAAGGACTTCATGGTAAAACCGGGTCAAATTGTCTGTGAACTGCACCTTCACAAAGTAGACATAATTAGGAAGAAAACAATTACGGATTTGAGTGGAAAAGTCTTAGCAGAGATTAAAATTTACCTATTATTTAAATTCACAAATTAATTTTTTTTTTTAGAACAATATTATACGATTAACACATAAGTATATAGTAGACACATAGTCACATAATTGTTTTACATAATCATACATATTATATTTCATATTTAATATAATAGTGTTTATTTATGAAGGTCCGTTTTAACATAATAATTTTTGACGGTCCATCAGAGTTATATCCTAATTTTTTTATTGATTGTGCTCTACTACAAATATAACTTACAATGTTAAGCCTAAGAGTATTTTAACAATGTTCATAATGTTTTATTTGAATTTTTCACTATTTTTAAGCTATATTTCATTTAATTTATTGATTTTTACTATTTTTGTTTTATTGTTTCTTTTTAAAAATATTTATACATTTAAAGTAGAAAGATTTAGACAATTATCTAAAGTATTTAGAACACGGGTTGAGATAAACTAATTACTGTGTTCAAATAAACATATAAATATATATATATATATACGTGGTTGGTGGGTAAGTGGTGGTAGAAGTTTGTCCATCGTCACTTCGGTCCTTGGATAGGATAGTGTATTATTAATACTTATTTAAAATAACCATTAATATTTTAAAATTATGAATATCTAATATTATTATCTGAATCTCAGTAAAGATATCACACATTTATTAAACAAATAAAAATTTATAAATAAAAATGAAATTTTGTTAAATAATGTGTAATAAATTAAAGTTATAAATGTATATATAATAATTACCGTCCAATGGAGTGGCTAAGACCCCTTAGCCCACCCCTTGGATCCGGGCTTGATTATATATATGCGTGTATATATTATATATACCTACCTACTCATCGATTTTGTTTATAAAAACGACACTAGGAATTCAAATTTTCTTATCAGTAGTCAGTCGTTACTATTATATATTCATGGTCTTAAGAGTGTAGAAAAGCGTGTCCGTGAAAAGGCTAAAACTGTGTTTTACGATTGGCGTGACGTGTTGAAAATGTCAAAATCTTTATGTATGTTATCAGATGATTTATGTGATATATTACCAGGGCTATGTCACTCCCTATCTTTCTGTGTAATGGAAATGGCTTCTAAATATGTCCCTCCCAAAGATCTTTGGTACTACAATAGTCTTATGTCAAATGAAAATTCACTAAATAAAGACAGCGATGAAGACTAAAATAAATAATATTTCAACTAAATATTGCTCATAATTTGTTTTTTTTTTTTTGTGGTTTATTAGTAATAAAATAAACTATATTATACTATTTTGATATTGTTTAACTTAATAGTACATATTATGTTTAAAATGTATAGTTATGTTGTTTTTCTTTTGATTGATTATTACCCTTATTATTACTACTGCAGTAGTTTTTTGATAATCTTTAACTTGTTCTATTTTATATACCAACATGCAAGTTTTTTTTTTTTGAGAATAATAACTTAATAGTATGTATTATGTTTAAAATGTATAATAACGTTGTTTTTCTTTTGGTTGATTATTATTATTTTTTGTTTATGGCCATTTACCACTATTATAATAAAAAATAATTAATAATCTATCACTTGTTAAGGATTTATGTACTAACATACATGTTTAATATCATTGATTATGGTTTTGGTGCAACAACCAGACATCTTCAAAAGTTAATTTTTGAAATTTTGGGATTAGAAATTTTGATTTGACAATTTGGATTTTGGTGTTAAATATAAGACAAATAATGGAATCCAAATATGTCTTTTATTAATTTTTACAATCATTATTTAATTTATTAAATAGTTTTAAGTCTTTCCTGAACATTTAAAAAAAACGGAGATGTCTGGTTGTTGCGCCCACGTCTTCAATTTTGATAATAGATATTATACTGTAATCAGTGATTTTTATATGATTGCATTAATCCACAATGTTCTATGGTTTTATGTTTTACCTACAGTAAATATAATTAATATACAATATTAAGTTTTATTCTGCGATAGTTTTTAGTTTTTATGTGCTCCAAACTAGAAAATTGGAAAAGTAAGAAACAAAATAACACATTATATTCAATATTAATATATTTTTCATTAATTTTTTTAATTTTAGCAATTGATTCACAATACAGTAATAAAATATAATAAAAATAAAACAATACAAAAAATCATATGGTTGTTAAACAGAAATCAAAATAATAAATTATCATAAAATAAAATAAGTATCTAATAACAAATAAGTAAAAATTACATACAATTAAATTCAAGTTACATAGGTACCTCGTTAAAGGTGGATTAATATTTTAAGTTTCCTACGATTATGGCTTCCAGTGTTTCAATAATAATATTTAAAACTACCAAAAATACTGAAAATTATTATAAATTGGAAAATTTAATGACAAAAATTTAAAAAAAATCGAAATATTTTCTATAGCACTATGTGGGTATATTGAAGTCATATTTTTGAATAACTATATAAATACTAATAGTAATATTCATTTTATAAGGTTACGTTTAGAATTGTTTTATCAATAGAAATGATTTATCACAACTTTAAAATTCAATATATTCACTTTTTATAAATTATATACATTAGACAATTACACATATATTCATATTTTTAAATCTACATTTCACGATACACATAGGCTTGTGCTTCTGCAATGGATAAAATAATTTTATCTCATGGAATATTAAATGTGGTATCCTAAGTTTAAAATTTCCATAGTACTATTTTGAAAAATCACAAAAAACAGCTTTATTTTTGAGGGAAAAGTTTCTCTCATGCATGACAAAATAAATTTGTTACGATTTTACAATTATTGTAATTGTATAAAATTTAATTAAAATAATATTGTTTATTGTGGTATGTAAGACATACGTTTACTATTTATTATGTATTTAACTTAGTATTTTTTCCCTTTACATTAATTAGTTCAATAAAATTAATTGTTGGTTCAGAGTTTGAAAATTCTTTTAAAGATTAATTATTTTTTTTTAAATCTGAAAGCATATGCAATAGATTAACAAAAATGTTTCCTCAATTTTATCTTCAGTTTTAAAATTCTTTTTTCGTAATTTCATAATTATTTCTTTTAATAAAATCATTTTTTTTTTTTTTTATCTTAATGTTAAAGTATTTGTGGAAAATACATTTTTTAATTGTATTTCAATTTCATCAAAAATAAAAATATTTGAGTATCATTAAGAGGATGTCATTGCAAAAAATTTTCAATGAAAAATTCATGTTAGCATTTCTCATTTTTAAGAATCTACAAACAACTTAGAAATATGATATTGAAAATAAATTATAAATAACAACATTATTTAGTACCCTAAGTAGCCTGTTTTTGATATTTAAATTTTTATAGTTATATTTATTAAAAAAAAAAAAAAAATTAGCTTTTTAATATCTCATAAAACGTATTTAAATGCATACATTACAAAATGGTTTGGTTGGGTAAAATATATTTTGACATACAATTTTGTTTAATTTTTGGTTCACAGTTTTTGAATGAATCCGAATTTAAGGTTTCAGAACAATACTTTAGAACATCTGATACACTTGAACTAAATGTTTGTGCTGCTAAAAATATTTTCATCTTTTCTTTATGGTATCTTATATGTATGCCTCATACATATTTTCGTACCCAAGTGAAGGCGAATTTTGTTTCCAATCGCTCAAAGTGTTCTGGCATAATTTTGACATATGACCTGAATTCAGCAAAATATGCATAATCATTTCTGATCCATAATGTTTTAAAAAAGGAGTGAAATTGGGGATTGTTAGCTCCCATGTAATTAATCATAGACAAATTGAAAGAAGTTCCATTGAACGTTAATGTTTTTGTCATAACTTCTGAGTGACATAAGTGATCAAGACATGTATTTAACAAATTATATTTTTCTTTGGACTCTATATCATTTATTAAAAAGTAACTGACTGTTACTTTTCAATTTGAATTGATTGCAACTAACATAAATACTAGAACCTGAGTAGCTTTTGATAAAATATCTTAGTTTTCACTACTATAATTTAAAAGACCTATCAATCTACCCCCTTTAAATGATTATTTCTTTAATGTGCATTCCATTCATTTTTTTTTTAATTTCTTAAACTTTTATTTCTACTGCATTAAAGATTCTCTTAAGTAAAATCATGCTGATCAATTTACAGAAAAATACCACTTTTTGAGAATACTTAAATGCAGTAAATCATCTTGAAAAGTTATTTGTAAGTAATTGTAGACGATTAATAAAAATGTAAAAACAAAGATGTGCAACCAGAAGAGTATGTACCTTTATCAGATATAGTTTTTTTTTCAGAAGTTGGCGCATCCAGACAACAGCGTACTGTCTTAAAATCCGAGTTTTTTAATCACACAGACTTCCCTAAAAAAAAAAAATAAAATAAAATATTACAGTTAACAGTTTCAAAGTTGTTTCGTATTTTAAATATATAAAATAAAATAATTTAGTACATATCAACATAAAATATCGTCGTTGATGATAACAAATATCCTATGTAAAAAAATTACCATTCAATATAATACTTAGGAAAATATTTCTCTTAGTGATTATAAGTGATTAGTTCTTTATTATTATTTTAAATTGGTACTAATAATTAGTACCATTAGTAATTATTATTTTATAATAATTTGATATTGAAATTAGTTTTTGCTTTTGAAATAACATTTTTTTTCTAAATAATGCACATAAAAGAATTTCCCCTTAGTTAATGATCAAGATGAAAATTTGTCAATAAATTTATATTATTCTATTTATAAATAATTTTAAATATTTTGATATTAAAAATTAATAAGACTACACACTATATACTTTGGTCGACCTGACCAGATTGTGTGTTGCCTACACATAATGTGACCTATGACACAATTTTGTGGCGGTCAGATGGCAGGATGGCCCAGCCACCTGACATTACCCGACAGACCAGTATTTTAGTTTGATAATACATCTACATACGACTTGATATTACATCTGAGTTGACTGTTGGGCTGACCAAATCATATCGTCTGTTGCCCATTTAAGAAATACATAATAATTAAATATTGTGGAATTGATATTCAAAAAAATCTAGTTTTTGTTTCAATAAATATTAGTTCATAGATTAAATTCCTTATCCAAAAAAATAAAGTATTTTTTATTAAATATATATTACAAAACATTAAACATGCTTAATTATTTAATTTCATAATTTAGATTTAATAATTAATAGGAACTAAAAATTACATATAATTTGAAAATCAAAACATATTATTTTAAATAGAATTAATTTTTAATTTAGAATCCAAAATATATATATTTTTTCAAACATTTAATTTTACTACATTTAATTAGTTTAATTATATTTAAAAACTGAATTACACTTTTATATGTTTAAATATCACAATACATATTACAGTCTTTTGTATTTAATAGTTGGTTCAATAATAAATAAGAGTTAGTTTAGTCGCATAATAAGTGAGGACAGGATCAGAAAGAATACATTAGAGGGACTGTCAAGGATAGGAAAGAAAAAGCAAGAGGGCATGCTGAGGTAGTATGGCCATGTAAAACGGAGAAATAAGAGAAGCAACTGGAGTGCATAATGGTAGTTGGAAGTAGGAAGAGAGGACCACCTAATCCCAGGTAAAGAGATAAGGAGTCCAGGAGACATTTTGGATTAGGATGAATGAAGGAGGAAGCTGAGAGATAGGAATACCAAGCATGTTTAACACGGGAAAAGACAAAGATAAAAAAGAAGACAAAATATAATACAATAATAATAACTGTATTAACTGTATCAAATGATATGTTGTTATTAATTTAATTGATGTGTATTATATTATTAATGTAATATAATGTATATTATAACTGCATGAGAATGTAATTGAAGATATGTATAAAATAATAAGATATACAGGGTGAGGTATCATGGTGTACAACAGTGAGGCCTATAATAATGTATGGATTAAAATGTTGGGATGTAGATAGAAAGATAAAACAGAGTATGTGTAGCTGAGATGAGTATATATATATATGGGTGAGTGGAGTGACTAGATATGACAAAATAAGAAAAAGTATATAAGGGGCTGCAATATTAGGAATAATTAGGGAGAATAGATTTAGATAGCTAGGGTATATTTTTAGAAGGTAGTAATAATAGTAAAGGGAATATATGTTGAAGAGAAATAGGGAAAGAGAAAAATTGAAAAATGTATGAGAGTATAATGGTATGAGGGGCCAGTGTAAGTAACACAGGAGACTGAGTTAAGTGATAATATAGAATTGGTGACCGATCACAAATAGTTGGGGGAGAAGATAAAAAATATGACTGGAAATTTCATTTAAGCACTATATAAAATTACAAAATAATATAACATATCAGTGATAATATTTTTATATGTACGTTTACAATAATATTCATAATTACCTATGTAAAAATTAAAACAACCAAGTGTACTCAAAAATATTCTTGTCACATAAGAGGTTTTTCAAAAACATTTTTTACTTCACATGGAGGTTTATAATTTTCGATTTAGAATAATATTTAAGGTTGATATCACATAAGAGATTTTTTCATTAAATCCGTTTTTTTTAAAATTTAAGGATACTAAAATGTCAAAATCTAAAATTTGACACATTTGTTACCTTTAATGACAGTAATTATAATTTGTTATTTAAAATATACCTTAAGAAACGATAAACAATTTCCAGCAATCTTCTTTTCTGATAGAAGTTGGTCAATCAATTGATTTAATTTTTGTTGGAGCAAATATTTTTTTCCCTGAAGATACTAGCACATTAAAACTTATGATGAAAATTAAGACTTTCTAAATCTTCTTGGATAAAGTCACCCATATAGTATTTGTGATTCCTATAAAAAAAATATTTTGCAATAAAACCTAAAAAAACATCTTGGTTAAAATTATTACTTGGGTTTTGCAGGTGTTATAAATGAATTGGTTAGATTTTCTCTTTCGGCTCAGAAACTACCAAATAGTCTAATTCATGGCAAAAATTACACTCCCATCTTGCTTCTTCATATACTTGTTACTTCATAACAAAATCGACATTGAATAATGATTTAATATACTTCTAAAATATATTATTTATTTTAGTTAATAAAGTAACATTAATTAACTTAGGTAGTTGTATTAATAATTAACATATTTATTTACAAGTATCTATACATAACAGAAAAATATACCCGGTTGAAAAACACTGAATCTTTCTTCAGTATCAACAAAATGATTACTACAAATCTTTGAATGCGTTGGTGCAAGATCTGGTTGAAACTTGCATATTGCGTTTTTTTCATTTCAAAACCACATAAAGATCTTCTAGACATGTTAAATGCTTTTATAAAAAAAATTTTATAAATCATAGTACAAAATTAAAAAAACAATGCTAAAACTCATCCATGCGTAATCACTCATTCGTGTTGTTTACACAGATTTACACGAGCGTGTTACGCAACGTATGACTATTATTGAATTATATTAGTAGGTAATCTAAAAAATTAGAAAACAAAATTAAAATTTTCACCAGACTTCCATTTGGAAAAAATTTAATCGTTGTTCGTACAGTCGTTGATAACAAATACAACTATGTATGATAATATAATTGTGTATTATCACAGATAACATGAAAATTCATGTTATCTGTGATATTCGGATATGAAGGATGTGTTCGAATAAAAATAGGTATGCAAGTACCGCAATGATCAAAATAGATAGGTACGTCGGTAACAATACGATTTTTAGTTCGATATGCGTAGGTATGCCCTCTTTTTCCCATTTAATAGGTTCTCCGATTTTCGTTCAATTCTGTGGTGACGGATTGGAAATGTACGTTTGATGTATCGATATTTTGATAACCAATGAGAGCCGGAGAACTTAATATCACGGTAAAAAGTGGGGATACTTATCTATTTAGTCGCGGGTACCTTGCCACGATATTCTGTTGTTGAGTTTGGTTTTATCACGAATAATGTTTAACCTCCGTGGAGTACATAAAAATACGTTAAAATATGTACTCCACGCCGGGGCTATGACAAACACAAAATAAACAAAACAAAATAATTTAGTCGTTATTTCGCCTTAAGCGTACGTTCGGTTTCGGCTTGCCGTGTCTCGTTTGACGTCTAGTATCGCCAAGTCATTGTGCGTTATACTCTTCGTGGTTTATTTCATTACACGATGAACGTATATAGTTTAATAAATGCGGTGTTGGTGGATAGATGTTACACTGCTTTGGCGGATGACACTAAAACCAAGTTTGAAGAGTATTTACTCGGTGAAACCGAATCAAATACTACACGTGGTAAGACATTTTCCTACTGATGTATGATTACTTACGATTATCTCTTTTACTAATCCGATAACTTACGGTATCACTGTCTACACGACTTAAAATCAATACCCACGTTAAGTACGAAAATTAATGCAATGTTGATAACTGAAAGCGAAAATACTATTAAAATGAAAATGGCTGTGAAATGTTTCTCGTGTTTGAAACTATATGTAAAGAACAAGTGGTTCGGTATAAATCTACCAAATTTGCGTTTTTTTTTTTTTTAATCTAAGGTAATTTTTATCTCCGATTCCGATTATATTAAAATACTTATAGGTAATTGCGGAAACGAGCGATTAAATAGTTATAGTTACATAAACGAGAATTTGCGAGGCCTGGTACAAAATATATTTTGTGGGCTTGATATAAGACAAGTAAAAAAAAAATTGGTAAATTTTTTAAGTAATCATCTATTTTTTAAAATTTTGCGGGGCCCGGTGCAGGTGCATACTCCGCCCCCCCCCTTGCGCCAGGACTGTAAATGAATATTACCGATTTCGCATAAACTACGCACGTACCCATATATAGGTACCTACTATCTACAGTAACGTCATTTCAGTTTTTTTCCGGAGTATGCGAGCTTTTAGGCTAGCCAATTTTAACATTTCACCACCGGGGCCTTCGTTTTACAAAATGAAGGCCATTTTTTATTCCAATCCTATGAAAATACTACTTTAAAAACGTAAATAAGCAAAAAAAACCAACTTATTTTGGATGGTGCAATTATAATTATGACTGTGCATTGGAGCATTGGCAGTCCACTTTTTAAATTAGTGATGGTGCCCGTTGCACACGCTGCCTCTTCCCCTCCTCCCAATGACGCTTATACTACCTACCAATTGAAATTCCTGTGGGTAGCGAGTAATCAATAAAAAATCTATTATATAAACTATATCGATAAAGTATACTCGCTGAGCGTTAGAGTGAAATTCGTTTTTGAACACGTAGGTTTGAATTATACATATACAGCGTTACTCAAATTTAAAATAACGCAGTATGCCAGTATACAGTATATGTGTATGACAATATTCAATAAATATTGGAGTTTTATACGCCAACTAATAATAAATAATGCTATTCGACTATAGTGTGGTTGGGGGTGGAAAATGGTTGCCGCCCGCGTGATGGGCTTCACTCTTAACACTCAGCGAGTATAAAAACAACATGAATATAAACAAGAAAATCTTATGATTTTATTTTTCATACACTGTGTATACATAATATTATAATAGGTACCTACTATCGCTATCATCAAAAGTTGAGGGTTTGGTACTTTAATACTTTGTATTATTATCAGTTATCTGTTGTCCTACTAAAGTACATATTATTTTAACACAGTAAAAGTTACAATAATTACCCCAAGACCCATGGGCCTAAACTGAGAATGAGAGGGGTATTTGAATTAAGTTTTTAAATTTTATAAAGTTTTACGTTGAGCGTAGTTAACATTTTATGGAATCAAGGAGAGATTACTCTTACCTCTCCTCCTCATGAAAAATTTCAAGTTGTGCCTATTTTTCCGTTTATACTAAAACATATACTCATTATGATCAATTAGTAAATTATTTTATAATTAGTACTCTTTAGTGTTGTTTTTACTTTACATTTTTGGCCGTGGTCTTTTTTTCTTAGATTCTAAAAGTCTGGAATGTGATCAAGTGGGTAGTGATAGCACCAGGGCTTAACTAAAAATATATTTCTATAGGTGAAATGTTGACGCTCCAAAAATTATTTTCACTTTGTTCAACCCCTCCACAATAAAACAAAAAATAGTGTACAGAATCTGTAACTCGGGAAAGGGGTTCAAACGCTGTTTTTTTTTTAAATACAGCTATATTTGAGTTTTGATTTTTGTCAAAAAAGCTTACTTGAAATGTTTTGTGGTTATGAATATGAAAATTGAAGATTTTTATTACAAAATCGAGTTTGAAAAAGAAAGCTATCTGCAACTTGGTTCATTAAAAATTAGTTAATGGACTACCTATTTAGCTATTTCTATTGTTTTAATTATATGTGTTTTAATTGCTATGAAACTCTTCTTTTGTGTGATATACCTAATTTTAAATAATTTTATTTTATTTTTAGTAATATTTCATATAATAATAATAAGACATATAAGAAATTTCATAATCTACCAATCTTTCATTGATTCAGGTACTGAAGTTTTACTTACAAGTGTTGCATATTATGGTAATTCTGTTAAGGAGCTGTATAGTAGGGTCAGAAAACAATATTGTACTTTAGTCACCCAGCAATTTTTTTTCGATAGTGAAGTTAAGTTTTGTTGGTTGTACTTATTTTGGAAGTTCAAAGGAAAAACTTCATAATTTTTTCAAAACTACGATAAATTTTTAAATTTTATTTTCTGAATATACTTGTCTTTAAATTTAGAATGTTTTTTGTAAATTCAGAACTCACTTACCATACATACTTTTTAGTTATTGGTAAATGGTAAAATAACTATATTTTTATTTATTTATTTATTAATTTGAAAATATCCACCAATTTGCTGTATAACACCACATTGAGTAAGTAACATGTTAAATTAAATAGGTACGGTATGTGTACTTCTTTCTGTTGCGCTTGCGACGACGAAAATAGTAATAATGGCAACAACCATTATTATATATATATTATATTAACCATATTATAATATGTTATCACAGGTTTAACATAAAACACTATATAATCAATTTTAAATTGTAGTTTTCACCTCTTAAAATATAATATTTTGAAAAATTCTATATACATATTATTTTCAAGTAGAGTATTAATTTGAATTTTTTGAATAAGTACTCTTATTTACCTATGTCATATAAACGGACATTATTCATTTCTAATTATATTATTTGTTTGAATTAAATATTTAATTAGGTATTTATTTCATTAATCTTTCCTAGAGTCACCATTAGTAACCTATGTGCTTTAAGAACATTGCATTAATTTTAACAGGGAAAAACATAAAATATAATCTCATTAATAAAAATTATATAGTAAAAAAGATTCGAATGTAAATCATAATTTATTATCTATTATTTTGAACATTTTAATAATTTAAAAGCTAATATTGAAGTTTGTATATTAGAGTCCTGGAATAATCAAGAAGTTGATTTTAATACACTCAATAATGGTATTGGTATTGAAGAGGCTAAATATTTAGAACTACAAAAAGAAATTATAGTAATTAATGATCAATTTAAGAATGTGCTGAGACAAAAACATGAGCTAATGTTACATAATGCAACTTTGTCAAAAAAATTACATGATGCAGAAATTAGGTAAGTTTTGATATGTAGTATAATATTGTTTTATTAAAGCATTATTAGATGTAACGAAAATATAGGTAAAGTGGACAATATATTTATTCTTTAATAAAATATATTGCTTACATATATTTTTCTATGGTAATGTTATACCTACTAAATCAATTTATCCTTTATATGTAATTGATATAATGTGTATGGTTATAATTTACAACATTATATAGGTACTCTATATAAAGTACCCTTTTTTATACAAATTTAACATATATTTAGACTAAGAAGTAATACTTCTAGGGGCATAACTGTCATATTTATAGAATGCTGTATCTCTCAAATAAAAATTAATTGCGAGCTTATTTTTTTGTCTTTTGTTTTTGTTTTATCTATCTTTTTACTGTCCAAAAATATTTATAGTTAATTTTATTATTATATTGTTGTATTCTTTTATTGTGTATACCTAGTTAAGATTTAGGTTTAATTATTATAAATATTAACTTGTTACATATTATATTTATATTGTTCAATTTGTCCATTGCTCAAGTACCAAATTAGTTGTATTTGTCTGATACATAGATGACATAGTAAAATCGGGTTTTGTATTTCTGACTTCATGAACAATAACCAGTTTTATGATATGGTGACATAGAGAATATAGTCTATGACATGTAGGAATTATATTTCCAATAAATTACATTTTAAGCAAAATATTAACAATTTAATTATTTTGTTATTCATACACCTGTAAAAAATTTAAAATTAAATTTATTATAAAAATAATTCCTACATATCAGATTATGATAATAGGATATCATATCCTAAAATCAACTAATTGTTCATGAAATTAGAAATATAAAACCCAATTTTACTATGTTTGCGCATGTGTCTTCTTAAGGGCATTAATAAATAAATACTCATAATATAATACATGTCATATTTAAAATAAGAAAATTTACATATTTCGATTTTTTAATATAGGGTGGAGAAGTACTGTAATAGCATATAATAAATAAAAATAAATATATACTTATTATAAAAAATAATAAATATAAAAAATAATATTATATAGTTCTGTATTGTAAATATGTAATATGTAGTAATAAAAAAATATATTAAAAATATTTATAAAGTGTAATAAGTGCATTTTAAAAGTAATTTAAAAATAATTCCGTACTACTTATATCAGTTAACCCTAGGTTTCATTGGGGTTTGCTGTACCAGCCCTGCTCGGCACCTTTTATTAACGCTGTGCACTATTCAAGAGGCCGGCAGGCAACTGACCCGCCACGGCGGAGTCGCCTCTCCGCGGCGGCCCAGCGTCGACATATGGAAGACGAACACCGGCCCGTCCCCGAAGGCACGGACCGTACC
>JAIPRL010002551.1:0-21813 GCA_025469235.1 Pemphigus obesinymphae
TATGAACTACACAGTTAGGAGCGCTAGTAGTCCCCAGGTTTTTGCCTAATTTGATAAGAACATTTGCCGGTCACAAATCTTACGCTCGGTATAGGTCGTCGCGCAACCATAGTATCTATAGCCGTGGTAATATTCTCTTATTTTAAACAATTTGAATACCTATCGTTTATTGTTTGTATAACGTAATCTGTTATATATGTAGGTCAGTATATATACTTACAGTTACATTAAGTAACGTATACTATACCTGCTATATTAATCATAAATAATTTGCCTAAATTAATAATAATATAGGTATAATGTAATTATAATAGCACCGAGCTCCGCTCAAAATCATTTTATAGAAAACAATGATTTAATAAATATTCATTCAATATATCCATTATTCACTACCAGTATTCTACTCGTCGAATGAAATGCTTCCACCTGTTTAAATTTAAATTTGATCAAATGACAAATGAAAATTATTTTTAAATTCTGAGTGGAGCAAAGGCGGAGAGATCTATTTAGGTTTTACGTTATTTATTTGTTTTTTTTTCTTTCTGTAAACAACTTTCCGGGTAGAAGGAGTTGAGTAGGAAAAAGAGCTTTTTTATCAGCAAATTATTTTTGGTGATGTACTTTCAAGAGGTTATTTTTATATTTTCCTGTCGTTTTATCCACTATCCATATAATTTATAACGAAAACATATTTGTAAAATAATATAAATATAATATGAATATTTTAAAATTGTAATATATTATATACATAGGAAAATAATAAGCAGTTCTTATGGTTACCGATTGTTTTATCAATATTGTTTTATTATTACAGAATCTCGATCTATGAATGTATTTACATACCTACCTATATATATATCATAACGAATATACCATGTTAAAATATACCAGGTTATTACAGCTAAACGCCCACTATACCTACTGTATATACAGCACAATAGTATTAGGTACCTATACTTATAAGTTATAAGCATAAATTAGGATCTTTGGCACAATATTTGAGAATATTTCCTAATTTTGAATTTTTGTAAACAATTATAATTTAAAACTAAATTCTGAGTTTAAATTATTTGTAACACATACTAAATACTAATACCTACTACACTAAAAATTATTTATCGTATTGCGTCCACAGCAGCTTTGATTTAAAATTTTAACATTCAATTTTGATTTTGATTTAAATAATTATAGTTGATTACACTCTGGTCTCTGGATGACTTGCAACCTGCATGGTAATCAACATTTTTGTGCATTAATTGTGCAGTATTATACAGTGCAGTGTATTATCTTAGAAAAACTACTATAGATACTCAGTGTAATATTTTAAAACGTAACTTTTTGCGGAATACCGAATAATTATCATATTAAACGGACAATGACACGTATACCTATTTATTAGGTAGGTACTTATAGCCGTATTGTTATACTATAATAATGTATAATATTAATGTAGAGCATAATTTATCATAATTTAAAACCATTTCGTGCTTTAAACCGCACAGAACGCATTCGATCGATAACTTTAGAATTATTAAAGCAGTAAAAAATGAAAAATATATATATAGATGCATGCACGTTAACGTTATTGGAACAATTATTATTATATTATATAGCCACAAATTGTTATATAAATAATACCAAATATAATAGATATATATATAAGTATATGTATATTGTATACCTATAACATATGTAGTTTAATTACCTACTTACTTTATAATACTAAATACTATATATACCTATATTTATATATAACATCAAAATAATCTATCTATACTTTATATATTACAAATAATAGTTATACTTATATAAGTAACTATTTAGTCTACAATCATTATATAAAATGTACTTTTTTTTTATGATATACATTAGCCTTGAATACAGTGACAGCAAAGGCTACATGTGCTGCTACTGCAATTTTCCAAAATCGACAGTGAAAAAAAAAAAATTCCTACCTACTATAAATAATTAGTATCCATTTTAAATTCCATTTTCAAGGGATTCTGTACAGTCAATTTGTAAGAAGATTTTTAATAATGAAAATTTAACAATAAAAAATTGTGAAAATATATCTTAACGATAATCTAAAAATAGACTCATATTTATATCACTTCTTATTGTTGCTGTGTAATCACGGCATTTATTCAAAAACTACATGTAGCTTTCTGATCACATATTATTCGATCAAAAATTATCGTATAAGAGAAATAATTACACTAAACAAAATATGAGAACTTAAACTAAGACTGAGCACAGAGTTTATATTCGATAAGTATATTTAAACATCTAAAATATGTGATTGAAAAAACAAAAAACGTCAAATTTAAAAAAAATTTAACTAAAAAAATATTGATATTTTTCCATATTAAATATTCTCATTTTTCATATTCTGTTTAAATTTTAAATCTATGATAACTATGGGAGAAATTGTACTTAGAAATCGAGAACATATTTTAATGCCGTTAAAATGCATGGTCTCTTAAGTGTTGAATCATTAAAACATTTAAAAATTATTTTTTCATTCCAAAAAGGATTTTGTTAATTGGTTTTTTTAATTTTCTTTATTTACTTTTATAAAATTGTGTTAATTTGTCACTAAAATATTGATAAAAATTTACCAAATATAGAGAAATTTAGTTAAAGGTGCTGTAAATCTATTTCTTGTAAGTGCAAGGTTATTAAGGTAAACCTCTCGGGCATAAAAAATGGATGGTATAGCGTCTTCTTAATAGTGAATAAGTAGAAGACTTTAAGTATTTAGGGGTGAATATTTATCGCTGAAATAACATAAGTAAGAAATAAACAATTACAAGAGAATATTAATGAAAAATATTATGGATTTGGAACAGATTATACAATAAACTCAATGTTAAAAACATCTTGTACGCCAAAGGTTTGGTGAGCTGATGGAGACTGATAAAATATTTGTGATTCAAGAACCTATCCGGGAAACGACCACTTAGTAGACTGCCACAATAGTACCTACCTAGTTCAATAGAGTAAAAGAGGATGTCAGATAGATATAGATAAAGAAATTTGGTGGAAGCTGCTAAAATCATCAACGGTTTGTGAAACAAAATAGTCCTATAATATACGTGTAAGTCTATAATTATATTAAAAAATTTTTTTATTATAACTGGAAGACCCAGGGGCGTCATTTCAGTTTTTTTTTTTGGGTATGCGAGGTTTTAGGTAGGCAAATTTTAACATTTCACCGGGCCGTTTTTCAAATTTCAATGCTACGAAAATACTTCTTAAAAAACGTAAATAAGCAAAAAATACCCACCTTTTTTTGGTCAACGCATTAAAGCACTGGAACTTAGAAGGCAATTTTTTAAATTAGTGGTGGTGCTGTTGGGAGGGCCCCTTTACCGCCAAAATCGTACCTTTCCCTTTTCCGCCAGATATAAAAATCTATAGTAAGTATGTATTAACCATGACAAAATAGATATCTATTTTGTCATGGTATTAACTATCGTAGTGGCTCGTAGATAAAATATGTACTATATAAATATAGTAAAAATATAGTACGAACTATGAATTATAATGTTATATAATCAATGATAGGTAATACTTTATAGTATATATACTCGTTGTGTACTTTATAGCACCTATCAGTGTTGTAAAGTATATAGGTACCTATTTGTATACAAATATTTAAATAGGTACAATCAAGAGGAAGTATTTAAAAAGTACCTATCTTTATTAAATACTTTTTTTATACAGACAATTTTATTTTTATTTTTGCATTGTTATTATTTGATGATTGTATGGTAATTGGCGGTGGTATTTATTGTTCATTTTTACAAAAAAAAAAAAAAATGTTAGAATGTCCGATGCAATAACTTTGAAAAAATTATATAATATAACTTAAATATGTGTTTTTTTTTACTTTGAATTAAACAATATTAGGTACCTATACCTACCAGCTTTTAATAAATAATAATGTATAATATAATATAATTACTCACTATTTATCTTTATACAAATTTTTTTTTCAATAAATTAGATATTTATAATGTCATAATTGATATATTATGAATAACAAAGAAATATTAAGCTATAGGTAAATATAAAATGTTCTCATACCCCAATTCAGTTTTATCAATAAATTATTAATGCATATATCAACATTGAAATAGATAAACAATGTTTATTGTGTATTTCAAATTTGTATTAGTCAAACTTAATATATATAGGTATAGTAAGTATGAAGTATGATAATAATTTGATAAGTATTTGAATAGTATTTAAATACATTTTAAAAGTATTTTTTACAACATTGGTACCTTATAGTTCCCCATACACATTATATGTGCATATAGGTACCTATATTCGATGCATCGTAATCTATGTAGATTTAATCTAACTCTAAAAAACTCTGTAAAAAGTAGTACAATACTTATACATGACTACAGATTTCAATTTGTAATATGTATTAAAAATAATTGTATTGTAATAATGTTACTAATAATTTGTTATTTTTTAAAATGAAAAATGTGTTTTTTTTTTTTTTAACAAATCTGTAGGTACTTATACCTACTGGCTACTTATTTTACTTAATAATTGAATGTTCTTCACTAATAGGTAAATTAAACCCGGTGTTGGTACATATACCTATATCTTATTGTAATTATATCTTTTTATTTAGGTAAGTAATGTTTATAAAATAGTGAATACCTATCTATTGTTACTATCGATTTTTATACCTGGCGGAAAAGGGAAAGTTATGGTTTTGCCTAGTGCCGTTGCACCCCTGCTACTGCCCCTCCCCACAAATGATGCCCCTGTGCGCACGCTCATGGACAACAATTAAATTTAATGACAATCAATTTAACATGGGTATGATAATATAACCTAGGTACCTTTGTATTAAATTTATCTTAAATTAATACTCACTTGTTACGTTTCAAGTTTCTTTTAAGTTACAATTTCGAATATAAAATTCATATTTGGTATATTTTAACAAAATAAAAACCCATTTCGCTTCTAATCGTTCTTTATTCATTTTGGACGATTTAGTCTAACATATTTGAAATAATAATTAATAAAAATAATATGTAATTATGTATAATATGAAATACTCATGAGAAAATAAAAATTAGTGAATATAAAATACATAAATTGTGATGTTTGAATGACTTTCATTTTAAAATATTATTAACACAGTATTTAAAAATTAAAAATACTAGAGATTAAGTGATACAAACGGCATACAAAATATTGATACAAAGTTGACCGTTTGGACGAATGACGTTATTCGTAAGTAGCCGAATCGTACTCCGATGACATAATATACCGACGGCTAACTGGCAACTTACCCTTTCTATGGCAACTGGCCGTATCCGTCTTATCAACAATTTATAAAAGAATCAAGACGTATATGCACCCACAGAAAATACGTGAAATTTCACCTATTTTGTGGTACGCACCATCCGTGTGGACGTATCAGCGATTTCCAAATAATATGAATGAACGTAACAGGCACAACCGTAAATTTGCGGATACGCCGTTTGAATTTAAATGATCAATTGAAAATATAACAAAATATCAGCTGGCGTAATCATTCGCGCGCAAAATACTGTTATCACATAATTATGATTACATTAAATGTTTAAATTATTATTACGGTTTGTCTAACGAAAAATTAATACCATTGGCGTTTTTGTTAAGAATTGCGGTATATATAGGTAGAATAAGTATCTGCGTACCACTACCAACTGTTTACTTTAGTTACATACATGAACATTGGAGATTCTCCAATGTTCATGGTTACGTGTTAGATGAGAAAAGTTCATTAATTTGATTTTCATTACGATATAGTAATTATCAATTAATAAAATGATTTTATGCAAGTTATATAAATAGAAAAATGTTTTTAAATAGGTAGGTAATAAAATTGTAATTATGATGTGCTTATAAGTAAAATTGTGTAAGTATTATGATTGTATAATAATATTATTATATATTAATAGATACTGTATATTATTATTGTTACAACCCAAAATAAGTATCGATCTTTCAATAATTTATGCAATTAGAAGTAAATACCAAAAATGTATCTACAAGAATCCAGGTGTTAATAAAAAAAAAATGAACGAATCAGCTTAAATAACGATTGAACCAATTTTTTTTTTTTCATGTTCAAGTCCATCAGCGTACCACAATGATTTTGTTTAATTGTTTATGTAAATTTAATCAGTTTAGCTTAAGTTTAACCATTGAAAATAGTACTAAACAGAATGGTTTTCTAACTCCTGAGAAATATTTTTTTCTACTGGATACAGTCAGTTGCCTGTTAGCCGTCAATTATGGTTTTATTTAAGGTAGATACACATTATTGTACATACAATTAAAATAATAATAGAAATATATAGGAATCAAATATGTATATAAATTGTCTTATAATATTTTAAATAATAATTAGCAACCTAAAACGGAAATGTCATCGATGTTACACAAATGTCTTCAGGAGTGACGGGTATGAATGTGAGAAGGCCCAAGTAGTCTATCTTGTAATAATAGTATTCTTAACAATGTACAGATACAAATTCCAATCAAAAACAACTAGGCACTATCACACAGTGACTGCTGTCCTGGACCACTTCATGAGCAGCAACTACTGTTGTTCCATGTCACTGACAGGTGACGGGGAAATAGACTTTGATGTAGTAGCAGCCTCGGTATCGGGTTGTTGTTGTTGTTGTGAATCTCTCTTCTGCTCCAATAACTTCATTTCGTATTTAAACAATACTTGTTCTATGTCCCGACGGGCCATTAGCTGAAGGGCTTTATCAGCTTTCAGGTTACGCATACGTTCAGCCACATAGTCTGAAAATGTGCTGAATTCGTCTGGCCTGGACATTCGTATCATTTTCCTACTGTTGCCATATACTCCACCGCCGCCATCATCATCTGAATAGTCTCCGCCTGCTCCCTGCAATGTACCACGATACTTTCGGTAGAATGACCAGGATTGAGGTTCCTGAACGTCCACAATCGGCTCCTGGTTGTGATAATCGTCCATGGGTTCGTGCATCATTGATGCTAGCACGCTGTCTGCTTCGTAACCACTCGCATTGGTGTCATTTGCTTCTGCATAACTGTCCTCGGACGTATGACTCCATTGAAAATGTTGATTTTCTGCATCCACTTGCTAAAACATAAACAATTAGGTATTATATTTTAATGCATAACAATTATTTTATACAAGTAAAAATATTATACTCCAAACTGGGTTCATTTGTTTATAACAATAGATTAAATACTCAACACGGTTTTCAACAGTTGTAAATATATTATTCATTACTTGACATATAATTTTGTTTAAATAGTTTTAATTTTAAGGGTTGTGTACAACAGGATGGTTTTCAATGTATCACAAAGTAATGATGAAGTACAAATAATTAATACATTGTATCATCTGATAGTTTGAATACTATGTTATATTCTATTAAATTTAGAATAAATTATTATTTAATTTTCAATATTTTAACTTTTCACATTGGAATATTAGATTACTATTTTATTATTTTGTTTTTAGGTTTTTATATTATTCCTTCACTTTCTACCATTGTCATATAGACGTAGTACATGGTACAGATACCTATATTTATAAAAATGAATACTTCAAAACAGTAAAATCTTCTAACAAAAGTTTCAAGAGATTAAAATAAAATTAGGTCGCTGACTGCATAATTAGTATGACAGTAATACATTTATAATATTTCTGGTAGATAAGCAGGTTACTTTTCACATTTGATATTAATAGTAAAAAATTTAATGTATTTGAAAAATAATCATTTATAATTTTTCAATAACTATTCAATCCACAGTTCTCAATGCACTTAAAATTGAATTTGACATTTTTATTAAATTCTTGAAATATGATAATTAGTATAGTAGTTTAAATACCTATTTAATATCTAATCTATTTCTTACTTTGTTACATACAAAACCAAAAGTAGAAAACAGACGTTCATTTCCTGAAGAACTAGCTATGGCCGAATGTAATTGTTTATTTAACATGAACATCTGTTCATTTATCTGATTCTGTTTTGATTTCTCTAATGCCTTCCACCACACTATAGGTTTTATATTTCTATTACTTTTATCAGCAATAGTAAACAATAATTCTTTAAATGGTCCAACATGAGCTTTATATTCTATAAAATCAGTTATTACTTCAGGATGGTACATTTTTACATATTCTAGAGCTTTATCCAATTGACTTCTCTCTAATTTTTTTCCTTCAAATCTTGGGTCCAAGATGTTGGCTAAATAGTGTGCGGGCGTAGTAGCCATTTCAAATCGTTTAATGATTTTTATTTTTACTTCATCTTCTTCATTTTTAAAATGATTTATGAGATCAAGCCATATTTCTGTTATTTCTCCAATAGTGCATGTGTCACTTTGAGACTTAACAAAGGCCACAGAAATTTTTTTAAGCCTATCTAAATGATTTTCAGCATAATTTTTCAAATTAATGTTATTTACTTTATTAAATATTACAGAATCCATAGCAGATCTATTTTCATTACATACATTCGCTATTATATGCCAATTTTCAATGTACGATTCGAGTTTATCTGCTAGCTTATTACATTTAATTTCCAATGGTTCATTAACAGTCTCTTCATCAGCTATTTTATATTTTGCTTTAGTAAAATGATTATTTTTAAAATATTTTATTATTGTTTTTAAATGTTCTGTAATATCAGGTATTTGGAGATCTTTTGATAGCAAATTCAACATATGTGAACTACATCTATAGATAAGAATATTTTTGCCTTCTAAATCGGGGTGTTTGGTTAGGACTTCACGCATTTCGTTCATATTCACTTCACTATTGAAAACTATACTAGTTATTTTACAGTTATAAATATTACATTTACATATAAATTTTGCCACCAAGTCACAGAGATATTTTGTTGTGTGAGGTTGGTCCGCAGTATCAATAGTATCATTTAAGTATACATTTTGTTCCTCAATGTTATGGATTGATAGATAAATTGTTGAGTTACTATGCATATTTGACCATCCATCAATGGACATACATACAGATTTACCATATAATGTATGTTCTACATTTTGTGAACATTTATTTACCAATTCGTTGACAATTTTAAATCTATTAGGTGCTTTGTATCCAGGCCGTAACATTTCAATCATCGCTTTGAACTCTGGATGTTCAACAATTTTAATAGAAGAATTGGTTGCAAATATCATTTTTGCCACTTGCTTATCTAATATTTCCTGTTCTATGTTTGTAATTTTATTATTTATTTTTAATTCTTGTTTATAAGGACGTTTTAATGCCAATGACAAAGATATATTCCTATTTTTATTCACTGCAAAAAAAAAAAAAATTTACATTAAATAATAATCAAATAAAAAGTAGTTCTCAAGAGGATGTCAATACAATATTTTTGCCTTTGTTAAATCATATACATCATATAGCATAATTATTGGTTTTAACATTCATTATTTGATGACAAAATAAGTAATAATTGGTTGAGAATTATGGTCACATAACTTGTTGTTGAAATTTCTAAGGAGAATATTATTTAGTGTCCTACATAGAATTCTTTATACATTTATATTTATAAAGAAACTGTATTTAAATTATGTAGTTAAAAATATATTAAGCTAAAAATTTAAATATTTCTACAATATATCATTGGATAATATTCTCCTAAGTAATTTGTATAATAGTTAATGTTATCTTGATTTAGCCATTAAGGCACAAAATAATTAATACTAAGACAGACTTATATAATATATTACATAAATGATAAAAGATTCAAGAAATGTTGTACCGACATCTTCTTTAAATATAAGTTAATCCTCCTGCACATAAATAGACATTACCACATGTTCTTTATTATTACTATACCTATATTCTCTATAATACTGTTATATATAATTATATTTTACTAGTGTAGTACAATAAAAATAAATATTTAATTTAAAATTTGTGTCGGTAGTAGCCAAGTACCTATTAATGTTTTAATTTATTATACAAATTACCATTATTAAAATTGGTATCTAATGCCTCAGTCTGATAGTAGTTATTGATGTTCATTATGCCTTTTCTTTCAACATTAGGATCTTCAGGATT
This sequence comes from Pemphigus obesinymphae, assembly GCA_025469235.1. Taxonomy (NCBI): domain Eukaryota; kingdom Metazoa; phylum Arthropoda; class Insecta; order Hemiptera; family Aphididae; genus Pemphigus; species Pemphigus obesinymphae. The sequence goes on from JAIPRL010002551.1 coordinate 10,121, forward strand.
AGAATTTTGTTCAATTATTTCATTTTTAATATTGGTTTTACATGTCATTTTATGTTTTATCATCCTTTCGACTAACGCCACTATCGACAATTTACAATCTTTACATATAGCACGTTTCGATTTTCCTTGTGTGATTTCCTCGTTAAAATAAAACCATATTGGGTGCTTCCTTCTACCAGTCATATTTACGACGATTTATAATTCTAATTGATGAAATTCAAGTTTTTATTTTCGTTGTGGTTTACGTTTACAGTTCCATTTAGTATTAAAATAACTAAACCAATACTGTACCGAGAATTTATGAAATTAAAATTTTTAAAACTACACTTTAACAAATAATAATATAAAAATAATAAATTAATAATATTATTATATACTGAACTATTTGTACAAATATTACTAAAAATCTACATTATTCATATCGTTTATAAAATATAAACTAACTGTGATAAGAGATAAAACGTTATCAGTTGTATGTTCTATACAATAATCGTTGTTTAGAACATGGAAGAAAAAATAAGTCTTTCAAGTTTCATTTTTAGTTAACAATTTATTGTTTAAAAAAATATTTAATAATTACACTATAATAATTATACTTCTAATTATCTTCTAGTCGAAGATTGAGAAAGTACATTACTGTTATTTCCTACACGTGTGTACCGTACTGGAAAGTCGAATGTGTATTTTAAACACAAATCACAATAAATAATATATTATACTATAATGGTGATTATTGTAATATAGGTACTATATATTGAAAATGTATTAGATATAATATTTTGTGAAATTTCAGACTTAGAAACTCAAAATGTAAATTCTGTGTAAAATCAATATACAAGGGCAACTACATATTTAACTACAATGATTTGTGAATACTTCCCAATATTTAGTACAAGTAGTGCCCAAACCGATATTTAGGTACCTACCTACAGACTACAGCAGTCCAGAGGTTATCAGTCTAATATGCAGTGTTGGTAAATTTCTTTTAAATTAACTAAGTTACGTTACTAGTTACAAAAGAGGTATAACTAAATTACTTTTTCATTACTTACTCAAATACAAAAGTAATGTGTTATATTACTTTTTAACTAGGAAAGTAAATAAAATTAGTTACATTGACGTTACATTCAAACTTTTTAAAATTTGTAAAAATGAAAGTAATATTATAAAATGTCAAAAGTATCTTTATTTTTTCTGATTGTATAATCGTCAGTTAAATATTATGAAATATAATAGCATGTCTATTCTTACCTATTATAAAATCATATAATTTTTAAAGTATCTGCTTTTCATATTCTGCTTTATCCTCAGTATATAGACGAATTTATTAGAATGAGTTGTACTTTTATTTATAAAAATGTAACGCGTTATTTCACAAAGTATCGATTGAGTTGTCCGACACTTGTTTTTGAAACTAATTTCAATTTGTTAACTACCTACCTACTTTTTATTTTTTAATATTTTTGGCTTGTCGTCACGAATTAAATTTTTTTTTTCTAATCGATAGTATTTTTTAATTCTCATTCTAAATATAAAAAAATAAAATTGCGAAAATAAATGGTGAAAAGTTATAGTGATTTGAAATAATTTATTATTATCTAAAACGACATTTTTTACGTTGCTATTTCGTATGAAAAGTGATGTTTCTTTTTTAAAAACTAAATAATTCCCGGTTAAAATTTTCCAGACTAATTGGAAATAGATATTAGATTTAACAAAAATTCCCTCCAGATGAGCTATTTTCTTTTCCCACGTAGTGAGGGTAAACCTGTTAGGTCAATGGTCTACCTGAAGGGTAGGGATAGTACTTATCCTATATTTCAAGGGTTTTTAGAACTTAAAACTACATGTTTAGAAAAAAAAAATTAAATTATAATTTGGGTAGTTAAAACGTCACTTTTTATACGAATTCGTAACGTAAAATATGTCGTTTTAGATAACACTAAACTATTTTAAATTGTTAACACTTTTTAACTTTTTTAAAAATTGTTGGTAAGTTCAAATACGTTTTCAAAATCTATATCAGAGTAAATCGCCATGATGAATAAAACATGCGACACTTTGATGTGAAATTTAGAAGAAATTCATGAAACGGAGATGATAATATTTAAATGCGCTATGCCTGCAAATGCAAGTAACACTACCTATGTTATGTACTATGGTTGCGGGTAGCAGGGTTTACATACCCTAATATTAATTTACATACCACACAAACACACACGGTAATTTCAAATGGATATATAATATAAATTACCATTAATATTGAAGTTTAATTTGATTAATCTCAAAATTGTTAAACGTTTTTTTTTAAATATTTATTTCGAAAATAAATTCTCAATTTCGTATCCTATATCGAGTTGATTTGTTGACACTCGACCGCTCCTGCAGTTATTAATTAATTTATAATTTTTTTAGTGGTATCTCTTATATAGAGTACCTATAAGCATTAGGCGTTCAATATAGCATTTACAATTGTGAAGGTCATTTTATAGTATTATGTGTTGTCGAATAAATATTAAGAACGAATACACCACTGGAATTTATATAATATGACATTATTCATTGCGTGTGAAAAACAGTGATAAAAAAAATTATTATACGAAGACGGATAACCTCGGCTTAAGTACAATAAAAGTTAAATACGAGGATAAAAACAGTGTCAAATCTGTATATTATTTGACTATTTTGATATGAGTAAAAATTTAGTATAAAAAAAAAAATCAATTAAAAATTAAAAACCATGTGTTGAATGATTATTGGCGTCGTCTTACTGTACGTGCTTTTACTCTTTTAACGATTCATTTTTGATATACACATATTAAATCTACGGTATAAACACTGCAGTTTTGAAAATTAGGTATTTATTTTATATTTAAAATCACGGGTCAACAATCTCCATTAATTACTGCAGGTTATTATTTAAACGTTAAACAAAACATTTTTTGTTTATTACTTTAAACTCGATTAGGTAATATAACGAAACCAGTATACAATTATTCTGTACATCACGTATATGCCATTAAATGTGTATATTTATTTTATAAATATATGTATATTATGTATGTATATAGTAAATGCATTAAATTTTATTAACTAATTTATTAAACATCAACAGATTTTGATGACTATATACGCACTATTTAACGTCGTAGTATTTATATATATTATATTATTATCCGTCATATTTTATTTATCCTAATTTATAATATGAACTGTATTCTAGGACAGATAAAATTTTTTAATTTACTAGATTACTAGAGGGTATATTAGGTTAATGTATATTATATTTTGTGTGCCATTTCAATTATTCTATGGTCCGAAAACGAATAGAAATTCAATAGTTGGATCTTGAATATAAATGGAACTCGTGAGGAAACCTTTATGATAAAACAATAGACAAATATTGAATATATTTACCTTTATATAATTGATTATAGTCAAAAAATATATATATATCAGACAGGCGGGGCACGACAAGGTCGTAATAGTGATAATTTTTTCCTGCAATATTATGGAAAAACTATTCAACGATAATTTTCAGAAACAATTAAATTTTGTTTTTTTAATTACTAATACTAATACTAATGAGTGTTATCAGAAATCGAGATTTTAGTGTGTTATATAAGCATTTGACAGTGTTATTTTAAATTTTTTTTAACTATAATGGTTATTTAGGTCACGTCTTACACGAATAATCATTTATACAATAATTATTGTAATATTCGTATAACAAACATTGTTGAATAAAATAAAAACTCATAGATACAATATTATAGAACATACATATTTAATATTAAATTAATTAAAAATATAATCTTTCCTATATAGATATCATACGTAACCTGTGAATATCAACTATGTCCAAGATTCTGAACATATTAAATTACAAATGATGATTTAAGTGTAACCTCAATCAGCAATACGCGTAGGCATTTTCGGTTATAAAACAATAGGGCGTTTTAAAATAATGATAGTAAGTTTCATAGACTTTTTGCTTACATTAAATATAGATACATATATGTACAAAGTGTAACTGAACTAATAATATAACTTGTTCTATTTAATATTTACAATTTTGAAAGTTTATGAAAATGTTAATAGTTCTTTTTTCTTTTTTAATTTTAGTATCCAATATCCAATATCGATTAAAATATATTAAAATATTAATAGATTGTTAGATTTTAATTTTTCTAAAAATATTTTTAAAATTGCCCTTACAGAACCCTTAAAAATCGTGCGTACGACATCCTCTTAAGTAAATTATTATTGTAGCTGCATTATAATTTATAATAAAATCATTGTTTTTACTGTTATAAACTATTATTTATATTTTGTTTTATTTCTTATAAATAAAATACATGGTTCACCGACTAATTAATTAACTTTAACTTTAATCATTCAATATCAATACTAGTGGCGTACGCAGGGGGGATATGGGGGATAAATCCCCTCTTGACCTTTTCTTTAGAATTTTTTGCCTTTATAGTGTTTTTTATAATGAAAATATTTTTATCAATTATATTTTCTTTTGATGATAACAGTATCACAGAATATATTCTTATTGTATAAATGTTAGTTGGTAAACTGTGATGGTTCGAGGTTGGAAGTAACCTTTGTAAAAATATATATTTATCCCCCCCCCCCCCATAGAAAATTCCTGTGTACGCTACTGATCAATACGTTATAACTTATAACTTGTAATTTTAAAAGTTGTATACTGTATAGGTATTATATTATATAGTTATTTTATATTTTCAACCCAATTTAAGTAATTATATGTACTGATGACATTTTAGCAGTGTGCTATAATAAAATTATGATATATTATAATATTACTGATTGCTAGAGGACGTTGTTTCGTGAATATACATTCAAAATTTAATATTTATAACTTTTTAATATGTATAGGCAGCGTAAGAACACACATACTACCGTATTGAACATGAGGTATAAATAGCATCATATTTATAAGTCTATATAGTTTATCTAGTGCAGTCTTATGCCTATATGTATATTGTGTATAGTGTCATAAGTACTACCACCTGGTTGAAAATTAGTAATAGTGGATTAAAATAAGTGGACTGAAAAATCCTATATGGCTGATAAGAATTTTAAAACTTTTCCGCCCCTGTATATATCACCTATATCCTATTCGACAAGTAATGTGATTCTATGAATACACTGTAGTATGTCATTTTCAACATGTATTGACTATTTTATTATACATATAACGGAACGAGCTCAAATTACAAAAGAACATACATACAGATACTTTATTAAATATATACAAGATTGAATGAAAAAAAAAATGTCCACTAGGGTAACACAGATAAACGAAAATTTGTGAAATAGGGGCCATTGTTGGCAGTTAAGTTATTAAGTGAAAAATTGGAGAGTTGTTACGGAAATTTGTAGAAAAGTGGGGAATATGAAAAGTGGAACTGGTATGTCGAATTTGAAATTTTGAAATTAATTCGGGAAAGTAAGTAAGGAGAGTCAATTTTATTGGAAAGAAGATTTGAAAGGAATAAAAGGTTAGCAGTGTTTTCGGTCAGCAAGGCTATAAAGACCCAAAGCAAGGACAGGAGAATAATTATGAGGAGGGTATGAGATTTTAAGTCTATAAGCAGCAAGCCAGAGGAATTCCCTCTGGACTTGTTGAGAGTACAAGATGAAGAAGAGTCTCAAAGGACACTGCCATTTTCCATGATTTGCCGCACAAGTGAACAATATAGGTCTTAGAATAAAACAAACCCTAGAAGCTCGAGAGCTATGCAACAAATTTCTTCGATACGTTTATTAGGAGATATTTTACGGCTAAGTGTAAAACCCAAATCACGTACAGGGTTACCAGCAGATTAAATACAATGAATTAAATTAATAGGCACCCGGAGATGGGAGAAAGTCATGACGGACCATTTGGGAATATTGAGGAAAAAACCAAGAGACTTATCCCAGACAATCAGACGTTGAATGTCAGCCAAAGCTAGACACACTCGAATGTGGCAATATCTAACTAAAATAATTTATACTATTTAGACATTTAAAGTCCAATCATATATTATATCAATAGTAATAACTATTAAGTCATATTAAACCACTACCACCTCATAGTTATTATAATTTATATAACTATATATTCGATTTAGAAGGAAGCTGAAAAGGAAATTGTGTATGGTATTTATTGATCTAGAGAAAGCTTATGATAGGGTTCCAAGGGCAATAATGAAGAAAGGATTACCAAAGATGGGTGTGAACGTGATTGAAGACATGTATAAGGCAAGTACAAGAGTGAGGACTCTGTGTGGAGAAAATGAGGATTTTAGGGTCAGAGTGAGTGCAACAGGGTTCAGCTTTGAGCCTTTACTTATTTTCTTTGGTAATGGATAAAATAACAAGAGATATACACTATACAGAGTGAGGTACCATGGCGCATGATGTTTGCAGATGATATAGTGCTGATATAAAAGCCCTGAGGAAGTGATTGGTAGAATTGAAGAGTGGAAGGAAGCTATTCAAAGTAAAGAACCAAGGATTAGTAGCGGTAAACAGATTACATATAGTATAGTTTTGGTGAAAGGGAACAGAGAAAGGCATGAAATTAAGTTGATTGGGGATGTAGTGAGAGAGGTTGAAAGGTTCAAATATTTAGGGTCTGTTGCACAAAAAGTTGGGAGTTTCGAAGAAGATATGAAACACAGGATTAAGATGTTAAGGTAGATGAGTGGAGTGACTAGAGAGGACAAAATAAGGAATGAGTATATAAAAGGTAGTATAGAAGTAGCTTCGATATAGTTGATGAAAAAAGAGTGCTAGAAAATCCGAAAAAGAAGTGGGGGATTTGATGGGGAGTGCTATGAGGAAGGTGGAAGTAAGTAACGAAGAAACGAAAGATAGTTATGTGGAAGTGTAGGATTAACGTGGCTGACCCCAAATAGTTGGGATAGACGGCAAAGGAGAAGAAGATAACTTTATATTTGATTTGAATCGCAGATATTAAGATTATGATAGCATATTATGTTATTTTTGTTTAGAAATATTATATGTATGTATAATATCATAATATTATGGTGAATAAAGAACAGTTTACCGAATAAAAAAGTTAAAATATGACAATTAGTTGACACAGTGGATCAAAATAAGTGGTGGGATGGATTTATTCAGGACTGTTGACACCTACCTTGAGTGAAATTAAAATTTGCGAAACTGTATTCAATAAAAAAAAAATTTAGTAGTACCTAGGTAAGACAGTTGAAAATACAATTTTAGATATTAATACAATTTCTTGTATATATAGGTACACTTTTTCAAGTAGGAGTTTTGAAATAAAGAGCTTCTTTGATAGCTAGTTGGTTGTAATAAGTAGTGACTTTGAAGAGGAAATGTTTGGATTTTTCCAGTAGTTTTCTGAAGCGTAAAGAAAATTACCTAAATACTGTGTATGTAGTATGTAGTATTTTATAAATGCAGAGGAAATAACAAAATATCAAATAAATAGTTGTTATCGTAACCAATTTGTTTTATTGACTAGGTCGCCATTTTTTTAAAAATAACACTAAATATTATTATACCAAAGTTCCACTCGAAATCGTTTTATAAAAATAAATGACTTATCATTTCTTACAAATTCAATATATCCACCAATCACCACTAGTATCCTATCGGCAAGCGAAGTACTTCCACCCCTACAGATAGCTAATTTTTTTTTTTTGTTTTTATTCAAGTACAAATAAAATATTCAATTTTAAACTTCTTTAATATTCATTTTGCAAACTTAAAATAGCAAATTTATAAAAACGAAAAACTATTAATCGATAAAAATAATTGAAAATTTAGTTTAAACTTTAAACCTTTGGAACTAGATTTATCTTATGGCATCGTTTGCTCCCACATTCTCCAGCCACCATATACGTTTTTTTATACGTTGATTAGAATCAAATATATAGAATAAAAATAAATTATACATTTATAATAATGATTCGTCTTCAAATTTTGCAAATATAAGATAATATTATGTAGTTTACGATAAATTCAAAAAAATTAACTTTCATCAATGTGGAAAAAAATAGATTTTTTTGTATTTACAAAAAATACTGTTTGCTAAATTTATTTTTCGGGTTTTTAGTAATGTTGTTCAACAAACAATGGAAAACGGTGATAAGAGTCGACGAAAAGGCATTGTTTAAGGTTTAGATTTGAACGCAGTGTGTCAACAAAACAGAATAGTTTTTCATCAGTCTCTATGATGTAACATATAGATAACAATATTTCATGTCCAATGGAATAAAAATAATATAGGTACTTTATTCTCTTAAATTTTAGTATGGTTTATTTAAATATACTCATGTTTTGGCATTTAAAATTGATTATGAATTATCATAAATATGTATAAATAAAAAATTCAAGTGCAATATTTTGAGTCAACTCGCGAATATACAAGTAAAGCCCACTTTGTAACTTTTTTCGATAAATTTTTATAAAATAACCAACTGAAATAAAATGAAACCATTTTATTGGAAATAGGATTTTAATTATATTATTATGCGATGTTTGAAAAGAAAATATACCCGTGTTAATGAGTCATTTTCCATTTTAAAACGCAGTCAAGGTTCAACTTCGTCAATATAAAATGTATACAAAAAACCAAAACATTATTACAAAATATACAGACAAACGTATCCACAAAATACATTTAAATACAACAATTCGTGTTTTTTAATCTCCTTCTTCGTGGCAGTATACTTACGTTTTAATAATAATTATACGTTTTTTTTATTCCTTTTATATACTCATACAAATACATATATATATATATATATATATATTATATATTATATATATATATTTATAAATAAATGAAATTATTTTTAAATATATTTTTTAATATGTTTAATTTGTAAAATAGTATTTATTGGTCTGTAAATAATTTTTACTGTGAAACAGGTCACGAAATACATACAAATATATCGTTTTACAACTTTTACGTAACAGTGTGTATCGATTAAACAGAACTTTTTATTATATATTTTACATCATTTATTGTGTAGCAGAACGAATTTTTTTTTTACTGTTAAAGGAAAACAACGAATAAAAATTTAGATTTTTTACAATTGTATACGATATTGTTTCGATGCATAAATAATTAGTGAACTCGAACACAAGTAGATACATACTTATATTGTAAAAATCATCAAATCCAGAAATAAGAAATTGTGGGAACATATCGTAGTAGATTATAAATTGACAATAATCACGGTCCATAGATTATTATTACATTGTATCTAGATGACAATAAACTCCGAGGATATTTTGATTATAAATACGTCATATTATATTATATTATGTATTCGTAGAGAAATATTTAAACGTTGACACTTATATTGATAAAATTATATTTCCAAAAACGAACCCCGTAATAAAGATAGATATAGAATATAGATGGTAACGTTTGTTATAGTATTTTTATTCTACTATATCAGGCAATTTACTTTTAACACGACACACCTAATTTCTCAATTAATTTTTATGTCTTCTCATTTCTGTGGATTACGTATTATTTTCAATAACAATATAATATTATGTATTTATATATACTGCTGTAGAGCAGTGATGAAATGAAGGATATACATCAATCAATCAATCAATCAATCAACAAGGAGATACATCAATTGGGTCGAAAATCACAGGTCAAAAAACAAATTTTATGGGATACAAAAAAGTGATAGGTACATCAATTGTGCCGGACGATACGATGCGTGTTGGGTATACGCGTAAGTCGTACGTAATCTATTTAATGTTCATATAAATATTTTTTTCTAAATTAATTATGGCGTTGTACTTTTTGGGTTAGGAGTTGGAGATCTTAGAAGAAAGACTCAAGAAAATTGAAACATTTAACAAATAATAATTAATATTTATTATTTGATTATTAATTTCTAATAATATTAATAATTAAACCAATATTATGTTAAACAAATAAATACATTGAAAAACCGTGTTTTATAGGTAATAAGTTTATATAACATACATGCTACTCCTATAAAAATTCGACGGTTTTTTTTTTATGAATGATTTTATTCATTACACGTGTTAAAACTTATAAAAAGGAATAATTATTCATATAAACCACATAAAAATATAAAGCCAGATTTTGAGTGGAAATACGATCATGTCAATTATATTTCCATTTTTCATTCCTATAATATTATATGTACCTATACATTTTAGAATTTCAGGGTGTCTATTCATAATACTTTATAACAATTAATTTGCACGACCGCGGTATATCGAAATGTCAAATAATAGTATTAAAAAAATAAATAGTAGAAACTGATAAAGATATAATATTAAAATTACGGTTTTAGTATAGGGGGGGAAGAACTTCGCTCGTTGGGTAGGATGGTGTGTGGTAGATATATTGAATTTGAAAACAATAATAAATCATTTCTTTCGATAAAAACGATTCTGAGCGGAGTTCGATGTGATTTACGATAAACCTACATAAATATTACAGTTAAAAAAAAATTTAAATCGTATAATGTCACCACTATATTATATTATATTATTTCAGTATATCCATTATCCGAATAAACATTACATTTTAGTCAGATACACACTTTGTTAAAAAATTACAATAATTCAAAAATCGCACTCTAGTGCCAACAAATATAATAAAATATAAACCACATAATAATATTGGCCAATTTCAATCGCTTGAATTTAAAATGTCAACATACGTCGTATAAGTACTTATGTACCTAAGTCACACACCGTACCTATAGAAGGAAGTTTGTAGGTATTAGTATATATATATGTAATGTATATACTGTGTATATATGTATGTATCTATAGATACACCATCATATACTTTATCCGTATTTTTTCTTCTTCTCTAAGGAAACTACTGGAAAAATGACATGTATATGGGTACCATCTAGAGCCAATTTCATATCATGCTGAAAAATTAATGGTTTCGATAAAATTATTCCGACGTGAAATATATTGATTTCAGATTTGAATAGTTTGGAACTGAGTAAAATTAAAATTAAAAATATGTTGGTAATATTATAATAAAGCACTAATCGAAATAAAATGTAGTTGACATTCAATTGATTTAATCAATAAATATATATGTACACTTAGTAGGTATACCTGTACTCAGTGGTGTATTTTCAACTTTTTTCTTAGGGGGTCCAAATAATATTGAAAACCAATGATTTATGTAACCATTATATATTTTACTATCTTTAGCGATAAAGGAATGTTGGGAAAGGGGGAGAGGGATTCCATAATCCATGCACTATTATTATAAATACTTATTCAAAATATTTCATTTGAATTTTGAACTATTCAACATTTTTAGCATTAAATGCACTTAATTTTAATATTTTAGTAAATATTTTGCATCACATGAAAAAATGTGATCATTAAGCATGAATAAAAATCTTCTTTTTCTTCTCCTTCGCCTTCTCTCCCAACTATTTGGGGTCGGCCACCCTGGTCTTACACTTCCACTTAACTCTATCTCCCGCATCTTCATCACTTACTCCCACTTTCCTCATATCATTCGCCATTACATCCCCCCATCTCTTTTTCGGTCTTCCCCTCTCCCTTTTACCAACAACATGCATTTCCCTTACTAATCTTACTGCCTCAGTCTCTTCCCTCCTTAATACATGCCCGAGCCATCTTAA
>JAIPRL010002551.1:21913-57818 GCA_025469235.1 Pemphigus obesinymphae
TATTCAGGTATTCCAAAATAATTCTTAATTTAAGATAAAAATTATTAATAGCAATGTCATAAAAGTGTCCGTTATTTAGAGTGTCCTGTATTTAGAGGTTTTCCTATACATAAATAGTGAAAATGTCCCCGTACCCGAAAAAACGTCCGCTATTTGGAGGTGTCCGTTAAGGGAGGTTTCACTGTATATATACTATATAGGTGTATTTATATCTGCCTTATATATTATACAAATACCTTCATTTCAGTGGTGGGTGTATATTGTTTCAGGATACACAGATACGTAATCCACTTAGATTAAAAATAAACGAATATATGTAATAAAAACAAAAATAATAATAATAAGAAACCCGAAATTAAATAATTTAGTTATGTGTCCGTTTTTTAACACATTGTTAACAGTATACGTATCTTAGAACCAGTGGTGTATTTACGGATGGGGGTCCAGGGGTACCGGATCCCAGAATCAAAAGATATGGATTATAAAATACTTAAACATATTTTAATACATGGTATTTTTAAATAATAATAACAAGAGGTAAAATGTTTATGGTTTCAAAAAAAAAAAAGTCAATACTTGATGCTCTAAAATGTAATAGAACGATAGAAGTTTGTAATAGAATAATTTCAAATTATAATTATTAATTAAATTTTCATGAGAGTATTTCGATTAGAACATCAAACTTTTCTCATTTACTCACTCATTTTTTCGGCAAAAACTGCAAAAAGTGGTAATTTCTAGATTTTTTGATAAATGCATAAAATTAATTGTCAAAAAATAGCGATAAAATTCATTAAAATAGTTTTCCCCTTCATATTTCCCATAATATTGGTTCTAGAAATTTGAAATTTTAACAGAGTAACGCACCCGTGAATTTTACTCAAGGTTTAATAAACACTTTAAAAACCAAATAAATAAAAAGACGTTTCTTAAATACTGATATGCCCGGATAACGGAAGGTACATTCATACACTTGGTACAATGTAATACTCCATTGGGTTAAAAGGCCCTTAAGACACTCAAGGTTAAGGTGGGATGATTAGGTTAGGGAATGACGTAGAAATATGGCCAAGCCGGGTATCGATTGGAGAGTTTTGTCAACAAGATATGCTTGTCAGTCAATGGACTTGAAAGCCGCATACTACCAAGCAGAATAAAAAGAAAAAAAACCCATTCTTATCAATATGTCCCTAATCACAATCTGAAATCACAAGGTTCTGTTGCTATACGTATATTTATCCATGAAAAACGGCGTTCTTACGGTGGGGGATGAAGGTGTCATATCCCCCCATGACTTTTTTAGATTTTAAGTGGAGCGAGGAAGCTAATGGTTTCACGATGAAGTTAATTTTTTTTTCAGTGTATAACTTATCGACTAGAAGTGATTAACCAATCTGTAGGTACACGTAATCTTATTTTCCTGTAGATAATTTCATTTAGTTTGTACTTTAAAGAGGCTAGTTTTTCATTTTTCGACATTTTCAATAAACGCGATAGGAAAAACTACCGAAAAATGATATGAAAACGGCCAAAATACGATTTCGTTCTTCTTCGTCTTCTTCGTGTCAGTCAGTAGTGTCATATTTCTTTTTTTTAGTCAAAAGATAAGCAGTTTGAGATTCTCGTATATCATTTCTCGTTATGCACTATATTAAGTGTTGGTCGTCTTGTACCTCTCCGCATTCGCATTTTTATTTTCTACCGCACAAGGGTCTTCTTTGTTTTTACAACTTCTACCCGGAGAAGATTTAACCACAGTCAACAACCAACAATTTCATTAAATCGATATCTATGTATATATTACCACTGAAAATCTGCTCAGAATCATTTTATGTAATGAAATACATTCACCAAGGGTATATACTGTACAATAAGCCGACGAGCAAAGTGCACCTTTTATCTATTATATAAATTTTTTTTTTTTATAATATAATATAGTAATATTTTATGTAATAATATAATCTAATTATAACTAGATTAATTTTACTACAGTCCTAAGTATATTAAATTATAATTGTGTATGAATTAACGCAGAAAACAATACGGCAAACGAACAGTTATCGGATTGCATTGAATTCATAGTCGAATTTACATAAATTACCTTTTTTTTTTTTTGCGATTTATCAGTTTTTGGAAAAATACCCCCCTCCCCTAATTTCAAAATTCTGAGCACGCTACTGTACACGATTAGAACTATCGGTATACATTTACAAGTTTTGTATAATTAAATAACAGTATTGTAAAGCATTTGACTATTTGAGTGAAAGTATTTGAATGAGAATATTTAAAATTTATTTTGTATTTGAGCAAAAATAAAGATTACAGATACAGATTACAACCATACAATGTGTAACATTAAGTGTGCCCAAAGTAATACAGGCAATTGTATAATACCGTGGACCGGCGAGCGACTTACTGGGATCGTTTGTCACTGCGGCCCATAGTCGACCGGCACCGACGCTCTGTTAGTATTGATAGCGATATTTTCATTAGTTTTGGCCGAATTTCTGTCACAACATACGCACAGGAAGCCGCCACAGGTTCTCTCAATGAAACCGGATGTCATCTAGCAAGTTAACGAAAATTCGCACTTTTCTGAATTACACAAACTATTCCGTTTGCCGTCTACATCCAAGTCGGGCCATTCATCTGCGAACATTTTTAATTTTTCATTTCATTTTCAAAATCTCTGAAAAAAGATTTTGATTATTGTTATTCCCCTTTGAAGTGTTCAGTAGCTTTAAGTTACTCAATAAGACATAAAACGTCGGAAGAATCGGATAACAGGAAAGTCGCGTGGCCCTTTTGAATAGTGTTGAAGTTGACAAGTGTCTATATATTTGCGGCTGATCGCTTCTATACATTATCTCAATGAAATCCATCAAATTTATAAAATTTTCTATATAATCATAATCATATTTTATTAAAAGCACACGGATAGCGTTTGAAATATTTTCATGTATTAAATTGTAGACACCTATTTGTATTTGTTTTTCAAGTTAATTTCTACGTCAAATATATTGTTCGATCAATTATTTTGTTTTGTTATTTCTCTTACATTTATATAATAATGGTTATCAAAATTAATTGTTCCTCGTGTTTATTTTTACCTTTAATAATTTTAATTTTAGGTTTTTTTCTCTTTGTCGTAGTAGGTATGATAATAATTTGAAAAGTATTTGAATAGTATTTAAATAATATTACAAAGTATATGTATTAATTATTTAAATGATTTTTTAAATCTATTTAAAAATGTGTATTTGAATACCTTTTAGTAAGTATTTAAATACATGTTAAAAGTATTTTTACAACACTGATAAACAAATGAATAATTTGTGTTGAATTTTAAATTTTATAATTATTTAATCCATGTAATTATAATATACATGAACAAAAGTTGTTGAAATTTTAATTTTAATTATTTACATTTATTCAAAATTATGTAATATAAATAACAAAAGTAACCTTATTATTTAACAATAATTTGTTATTTACTCTGTAGGTACATAAATCTCTCCGTATTCTTAGGTGATATATGAGTAAAAATAACAAATTAAAATAATGATATATTCCTAGTTTACATTTTTTGCCGATAAAATATTGGTAACCAAGACAACAGCCAGAGAGAAGAGTCAGAAAAAATCCTCTCTAAAATAAATTCCAGATAAATTCAATATTATTATTTACAGTATTTAATGAAATTCAAATCTCACCATTAGTACGGTTGTAGTGTAGTAATGAAACAACGACAAAAATACAATGGAATTGACACAGAAAACTATTATCAATAAAAGTTTACGAAATCAACTATTGTTTTATATGTTTTCAACTAAAAAAATTCAATTTCAAAAGATTTATCTAATTTTCTATCTTTCTAGATAAGTAAGATTGTTATTGAGATTAGAAAATTTTAAGAAAAATGAAAATCCAACAATATTAAAATTTTTTTATATATTTTAAAAGTAGTTTAAAAATATTCCGTTTTAGTACCATTTTTATTGTTGTGTTATCGTGATATTTCTTTAAAAAAAAACAATGTTATCCTTACCTTCTTATTTAAAGTTTTATGGCTTTTAGAATAATCGTAGATTTATTGGTATTATTGGTACCAAATAAAAAAAGAGAACATTTTCTAACTCATGGACGTAAATTTTTTTTTGTAAGTATTTTACATTTGTTGATCTTTATAAAAGTCAATATTTTACAATTTTCAATTGCTTATGAAAAATACAATATTAACATTTAACATCAAGCAAAATTTACTCTGTCAAAATATGTGAATATGTAAATTTATTCATTGATATAAAAAAAATATTTATCTGCGATTATTCTAGTATTACATTAGATTAGTATTATATAATATTTACTATAAAGTATGAAACTAGGTTTTTACTGACCATTTTTTGGAGCATCCTCTTAATATTACTTATAATACATTAGCATATTTCCCTAAAAATATTTGGGCAGGCCTGTTGTGTTCTGTACAGTACTACAGTAAGAAGATTAGACCTAAGATACGTATTTTGATCCAAAACCTGTTTTCTGTTTTTGCAAACTCGTCAATCATACCTTATTGGTTTGCCTTAGATATTTAAAACCGTTTCATGATTTCAAATTTCAAATTTAATTGTCTTCTTAAAAACAATACTTGATAAATACATTTTAATATCAACTGCTGAAAAAAATTAATAATATTTTATCATCAAAAATAACTATTAAAATAACAGGAAAAAATTATACAAAATGTATACAATTTTGAAGAGAATAATAACAAATTAACTTAAGGCTCTTAGAAAAATGTGAATTTTTAGAGGTTATACATAAGCAATTTTTTTTCAAAAAAAAATTTGTATTGTAAAAAGACAAATAAATTATAGTTAGTTATATTTTATTTCTTCACCCAACGATTTAGACCTTTGGTTCTTTACTAGATTGAAAATATTTTTTTCATATTAATTTTTATTTTCAAATAACAAAGGTTTCAAAATTTGTAAATTGATAAAAATTAAATTCCTTTTTTAAAATATTTTTTCAGCAAAAATATAAAAATTCTGTTTCCAATATTCTGTAGTTCAGATTTGAAATCGAAAATTGTATGTAGCATTAATTTTGTCAGATTTGTATAATGATATATAATATGTTTAAATCAATTAAATAATAAATAGATGGCAAAGTTTCAACCGCCTTAAGTGATTATCACTAATATTTGAATGTCAAACGATACATATCAGCCTAATAGTGATTATTTCGGCTATGGATAATGATTTTATTATCTATGATTGCCACTTCTATATTCGATGCATATTATTCTTTCTACTATTATTTATTTTCTTCTTATTATTCTGACCAGAAGTGATAAATAATAATCAAATCAAATAATCTTGTCTAATATAAGGCGTGTTTTTTCAATTAACCAATTTATGTTATTTTGTCTTATCTATAACCAAACATAATAACCATTCCATTTAATCGGTTATAAATTATTGTAAAAAAAACTGATTGTTTATAAAATTCAGTAACCAAATTACATTTCGTTAATTGCGAAAACACGCCTATATTTTACTAAATTAATTTTACATCCGATAAAAACAGTGGTGCTCAAAATGTTTGGAAGGCTTTATCCATCATATTGTTTAATAAGTAAAAAAAGTAATTACATTTTTTGTTTACTTCATATTTAAAAACATATTAATTTTAATAATTATAAAAAAGTAATTTATAGCCAAAGCCCTCTTGTGGAGCTTCTGAATAAAAAAAAATCAAATAAAAGTTATCGGCCTACCCTGTAAACACGCTACTACTATAACGTGTGTTTATTACTCATATTTTATTTATCTAGATATAGATAATAAACAAAACTCGTAAAGTTCATTTCAAATATGAACTAACTTTTGAACTAGTTCATAATAATTTAATTGAACTAAGTTACGAATTAGTTAATTTTTTTTAAATAAACCTGTGTCATTCAAGTTCATTGGTATAAATGAACTATTATGAAGTCCATTTGTTAATTGAAGTTCATTTTTAAAAAATGTTCTGATTAATTCAATAATTTTATTTTATTAATTTTCAAAATATTAAGTCAAAAAATTATTATAATAATATAATATTTAATAATTGTTAACATAATTAAATATTATTGAACAATTTTAGCAAAATGACTTTTAAATGTTGAAAAAAATAAAAAAAATATTCATTAAAACAAAAATATAACTTTTGGTTTACTTAATTCATGTAGGTATTCTAAATTAAATTCGTTTGAATTAGTTCATCTGAACTTGTTAATTACAAAGTCTATAATAAATAACTATAACATTTCATAAAAGTTAACATATTAGTAATGGATTAATAAATTATTGTAATTTCAGGTATTATGTCGTACAATTACATTTTTTATATAATATTATCTCTACAATATTTTAGGTATTAAATATATTTACTTCATTCTATACTGAATCTAAAACATGCAATTCACTACGATTATTGCATAAGGAGTGTTTTACCCTTAAATCACCCCCTTAAATAATTACGATTGATTACATCACATTTTTAAAATTAGTTGGAAATAACACCAAGTTATTTTTTTATACAGAATTTAATATGTTTTTAACATTTTATCCTTCAGTTTCTTGAGTCTGATGTAGTTTATTGATTTTTTTTTCTTGTATTTCGAATAGTGACCCATTTCGGCTCGAAGATATATTATCGTCTTTGCTATCTCTCAATTTACAATTTTTTTTTTTTTTGCTTGTTCCTGTCAAAACAGGACTATCACGATTTTTGTATTTTCTATCTACTTCGACTTTTATCATTTGAGAGTAAGTATACATGGGTTATTTCTCACCAAAAGTCATCTTTTTTTGTCTTTTTTTTTATACATATTATATATATACACATACACAAAATCGCTTGTATAATTCAATTAAATTTATAGGAAATTGAATCTTATTCATTTTGAAATCCACTCCGCTTTGTGTACTTCAAATCTTTCAGTTTATCCGATGTCCTACACATGAAATCGTTGTCACTTCTAAAAACACATAAATTATCGTAGAAATATTTTGATGGTATATTTCCAGAGTTGGAAATATTAGTGACTTTTATAAATTAAACTAAAAGAATTAAATTAAATGGGAACATTTTAATTCAATTAAGTGTTATTTAACAATTAACAATAATTACTTCTACATAATTATAATAATAATATCTGCCGATAAATAAATAGATAAAAAGGTATTACATTTCTTAGACTTTTGACAGTTAAAATTCAAAATTAACTTAATTTTAAAAATGGAGTATAATAATTAATTAATTTAAAGAAAAATAAGTTAAGTTAAAAGTTATATTTAACTTAACTTATTAACTTATCAATTCGTTTATAATGAGCCTTGTATATCTTTAAACTTTTCTACATTTTAAAGCGAATACTATTTTTTTGTTGATACATGATGGCTTTAATAATTATATACCTTGAAAATATATAATTTCTAATACATTTAAAAACTTTTAAGTACCTATGACTAGTGAAATTTATAGGCATATGGGTACTCATAGGTTAATATTATTATAAACAATTTGAAAAATACAGTTAATTAAAAGTATTAATTAAATTAATTAAAGTGTATAGTTATTAATATTTTGGGTATCTTCAAAAATATATCTATCAATTATTGTCTCTTTTTTTATCTATACATTTTAACTTTCTGTTATTTTGTAAAATTCTAAGTATACAATATTTTTCTAGTTTTCAAAAGTTTCGAAGGAGCACAGAAATGTTTTATTTTCAATTAATAGATTTAATAGATATAATTCTATAAAATATAACTAGTTTGTAAAATCTTATAAATTACAATCCGAAAACTAGTACCTAACCTGTAACAAAATGTTTTAAAAATCAGTGTTTTCACCCCAACTTAAAACCAAAAGAACAAGTGGTTAATGTTCTTAAAACCGGTAATAAAACCAATGAAATTTAAAAACCATACGAAAAACTGAATACAAAAACCATTAAAATCAATACCGGTTCCAATTACTGGTTAGAAAATAATGTCAATTCTAAAATATTATATTTATATGTTATATAGCAACAGAAAACATTTAAAATATAAAGAAAACGTAATGATGGTATTAATTTTAGAACTTTTGTGATATCAGTTAATAATTCCTATATATTATGTATTACCTAATATATTTTTGGATCATTTTCATAGCGATTATAGAAATATTTTGGGGATGAGAAGAAATAAGAGTAATAATTTAAAGTTATGTTCAACCCTAATAATCGTCCATAAATTCTTACATGCATTACATTTTACAGGTGCGTGTAAGAGTCTACCAGGTATACCTGTTATATATTATTCTTGATATAATATATTTATAAAGTTAATTAAATAATTGATAGTTGATTTATAACCGTGTATGGAATAAGGAAATTATGTAGGTATAAGTACTGTTACCGTTATAATGGAAAATTGGCCTTTTTCGACCCGGGAAAATGTATCGAATGGACATAAATTTCTTTAGTTATTAAAAATTATAAGCTAATAAGAAAATACGAAATATTTCCAAGAAGGTAATGTAAAATATTCAAATAGGTACCGCTAGAGACTTAGATGGTCCATAACATTTTCCGTAATTAAAATACAGTGTGTAATTGTATTTAGTGTTGCATACACATTTCGGGTCTTAAACTTTAAATTTACTTTCAATAATTTAAGCTAATTGATATAAATAATTTAATTAATAATAATAAAAAAAGAATTATGGCAGAGAGGTAAATAATAATAAATTGTAGGCATTAATATGAATTTGCTGAAGAAAAAACGTTGTTGATCGTTTAAAGAAAAAATATAATCTTTGATCCAAGACAACACGTTGAAAATTTGAAAATGAACAATAGAGTCACGAAAATTAAAGGAATATCAGTTTTTTTTTTTACATATTAAATACAATTTAAATTGTTCGACTTCGAAAATATTCAATAAATGTAGAAAGAGACCATTTATTTATTGGAAGCTCGATGTGAGGGTAAATAGTAAAATTTGGAATATGGAATCTTAGTAATCTTAACACGTTGATGGACACTTGAGAAAATAATATTTTACTAAACCTTACCTCAGATTGTCACTTATTTATTAGTGCTATAACAGTAATTTTTATTATACTGCTATAGCAGTCATAACCCTACACATCACATTTTTGATATATGTATGTCAAAAAATTAAATAACTACTATAGCAATAATAGTTTCCAAAATTGATTTTCCCCCAAAAAAGTAATTAGACACTATCTTGTTTCACATATCGAATACACAACTTAAAATATATCGGTATATGAATATGAGATTATTTATTATATATTAAAATTAAACAGAATAGTATATTTTTTTATTAAAATGTTCATCAAACAAATAAGAATAAAATTGAACAAAACAAAATATTGAATATCATTATCTGAAAATATATAATTAAATAAAATGTGGTCCATATTAAATAAAATTATGTAAAAAAAAATTAATATCTTTCTTGTAGAAAAAAAAACAAATTGTTTAAAACTTTATATATATTTTTCGTAATTTTCACTGTAATTGAACATGAAAGCAGGGTGGGTACAGGGCAACACGACACATCTTGCATTGGAATTGAGTGTACTTTCTAATTTTGCTTTTGTAGCATTGGACACAGTTTTTGAAATATTTTTTCTCTTATAATCCGGTGGGAGAGGAATAGTTTCTTCGTAATGATCGCCACGGTCGTCACTTAATATGATTGATTATTTAGGTTTCTTTTTTTTTTTCAAATAAAAAAGTTCAATTGCTGTAATATTTTGGGGGATATGAATTAAGTCCTTTATAAATGAGTCTCTGAAATCTTTGAACCGATAATCTGGCTTTTTGAAATATGTTTTGTAAAAAGTATTCCAAACAGCAACATCCAATAAATGAAATATAACTTTCTTGTACAATTTCGCTGATTTACAGGGACATGAATAATAACTAATAATTTGATCGGAACGGTCTACACCACTCATAAAATCATTGTATTTGACGATTTCAATTGGTTTGAGCTTTTCTTGATCGTATTTATTTTTTGATGAAATTATTTTTGGCTGGTATTTCGTCGTAATGCAAAGCATATCCCTCTTGTCTTTCCATTTTGAAACGAAAACAGAACTTTTGCGTTTCTAAATGTGTTCACCTTTTTTTAATTTTTTTTGAATCACGTTTTTTGGATTACCTATTCGATTATTTCTTAATGTTCCGGTGGTATGTATTTTTTTTTCAAGCAATACATTTGATAAGGTTATACTGTCATAATAATTATCCATATACAAATTGTGTCTCTTATTTAAATATGGAGACATAAGTCTTAATACTAGGCTATCGATTTTCGAAGTTTGAGAGACGGGTAGATTCTTTCCTTTGTACATTTCTATATTCAAAACATAGCCAAAAGAACTACACAATTTGAAAAATTTAATTCCATAATTAGCCTTTTTCCCTTTGATGAACTGTCTAAAACCCAATCTACCACGATGTAATAGTAACGATTCATCTAAAGATAGACTAATTTCAGAATGAAAGGCATTTTGAAAATTAGCAATCAATATTTTGAAAAGAGGTTCGAGCTTTTGCATTGGGCCTTCAACTTCCACACTTCTTCCTGAATATTCGACACTAAAACTACTTAAAAGCTGTTCAAATCTCCTCCCTGACAATGTATACCTACTAATTGGATGATAATATAACGGATTGTTTGAAAATGCATATTTCATTACAGAAAATTTAGCAGAGTCAAACAGTAAACATAGTTCTACAAATTTTTCAATTTCTTCTTTATCAGTTGCTTTGAACCTTAGATTTTCGAGAACTTTTATTGTGTGGTCTATTTTAACCGTAATTATTTGTTGAATCGACAATAATATCGAAAATTTTATTTGTCTAAATTTGACGGAATAATTCTATAGGAGACTGTTGAGCAAATTCTGGTACATTAATTTGAATTCCGGAATGTTTAGGATCAAATTTAAAATCATATAACTTTGTGATCATCTACCCAATCATCAGAATCAGATAAATCACTATCACTTCCTTCACTAGATGAGCTAGTTACCTCGATTGAATTTTCATCATCTGATAAATTTATGGGAGGTTGGTTGTAAAAATAGTGGATGGGCCTGGAGTGAATAAATCTAGCGAGTTTACTTGAGAACGTTGCATAGATTGACTGATAAAAATATCATTATATTATATTAAATGTTTTAAAAAATATAATCTTGAAGTTTTGAACCTACATGCATTTTGTCTAAAAACACGTAATGTTGTGTAATATCGTACGGAGTACTCTTAAGCATAAAGGAAACTATCAAAAATAATGGAAAATTCTTATAAATCGGAAAATATTATTATAACCAAAGATTTTTGTTATTTACATTATATTAATTTTATTATTATAACGCTTAGAACTGTTTGCAAATTCAATGTTTTAACTTTATGCACCTCCAAGTCGAAAATAATAATGAGAATACTGATGAGATGATGTACCAAATTTTTGTATTTTTTCTTGAATGATATTTTAATTAAAAAAGCATTAATTGATAGTGTATAATTTCAGAACGGATTGTCTTTTTTTTCATCATAAAATAGAGGCCTTTTCTAGTAACTTCTCACTTTTATAAATTCTCAGTACGCCACTGTTACTATTTATCACCTGTAAATGATACATTTTTTTGTTTATAATTATAGTATACTAGGTGTCATGTGTTTAAATTTTAAATTAAACCAATTTGTTCATTTTTTTCACGTTTTTCAAAAACGTACATTTTCTGGACAGTTTGAAATCTAACAAATTTTACCAACAATTTATTAGTATCGTGTGCAGCTATATTATGCTTCCGTATTTTATAATTTCCACAATTAAATTAATAATAGTGTACCATTTACATGGGCGTATCTGTTGAACTATTTATAAACTTTCTCATTTATTGACTTAAGAGAATGCCACACGCCCATTTTAGCGGTATTAAAAGACATTCAGGTAATCACGTCGCATAGTAATCGTAGAGTCAAAATATATACGAAACTAGCTGAATTACCCGGCTTCGCCCGTACGCAGTTTTAAACGTAAACGTATAATTATTTATAGTATATAAGTATTATAAGTAATATAAATAATGTAAGTAATTTAACTTAATTTATGATATTTAAAAATTATTCTAACACATATTATTATTATTAAAAATGATTCTATAAATATATTAGTATGGTAATTATTAAGCTTATATATTAGTTCTATTATACCTAGATAGAACTCTGAATGAAGTAATGTACTAACAAATGACTTAAGTCCAAACCTCTTAATAAACTATATTCAGAGTTTTATTTTGTGTTGCATAATCTTATAAATGGTCTGGTTTTCCAACTCTAGGAAATGCTACATACAATTATCGTGCATGTGAGAAATAGTAATTATCCAAATTTACTTCATTTTTTTACTATTCTATTTTACTCAATAAAATGAAAACATGGGCGCTGTGAGGACACTCTAGAAAGTATTTAAAACAACTCTGTAAAAAATGTCAACAGTATTTTTAAAAAAAAAGCCCTAACATCTCTTCCCTTCCCACCTCAGGCAAAAAATGAAAAAATTAGCGACGTGGAGATACCCAGGGAAGTATTTGGAACAACCCAACGACGTGGTAGGTACATAAAATAAGCCTGTTCTTTTATATATATAAGAATAACATAATCATTTTAAAAAATATTGAGGGGGGGCGTGAAATGTTGGGGTTTATGTTATGATATGCGAAAAACTTAAAAAAATTTAAAAAAAAAACCTTGTCAATAAATAAATAAATTACCTTGAATCCGATTGCAGCACCATCTATCGAGTCCAATTATTGTGAATTTAAGTCATCTAGTGACCCACTCAAACACGCACAAAAAATTTCATTGAAATTGGTCCAGCCGTTTAGGGGTAGTTCAGTGACATACACACAAGAATTATATATATATAAAGATATAAAGGATGAGAATATTTAATATGCCTGAGCGTGAAGGTTTTTCTAGTGAAAATATTTTTTCATTTGAAAGTTCGTATACTTCACGATTTTCAATCCCGGATTTACCACTCAAAAAAACTCTATGCTTGGGATACCGTAAATATTCTCATCTTTTATAATATATTTTATTCTATAAATTTTGAATTTGGGTTTACTAAGTGAAGTGGTGTAGCCATAGAGCGTAAACGTGATTTTCAACAAATATATTGTTATAGTTCAACAATAAAAAAAAAAAAAATGGGACTGACACAGGACTATTTTATATTATTTTTAAAATACATTTAAATTAATTTAATTTTAATTTTTTAATTTTTAATATAATTCTTAAATCTATTTTTCAAAGAAATTCTTTAAAAAGTGGGTGTAATATGCAGGGCGTGGAACCTTTATGCTTTTAATGGTTCCAGTGTTTTGAAAGTGAACTTTTCCGGTTTTTAAAATTTCAGAAAATGGATTCCGATTTCAGTTTTAGTAAATATCGGTATTTTACCGGTAGGTACCTAACTTAAAACATTTTTTTTTCTTCGTAATCTAATATTTAAGAGTGATAAGAAGAGATAAATCACCATACTCTGTAGCAGCTAACCGCTATTGGCGTCTTAAGACAACGAATTTTTGTTCCTCTTTATAGCATTAGTAAAATAAATGGGTGAAAGGGTCTTGACCTCTTAAACAAATGATACCCCCCAAACATGTATATTATATACGATAAATACACGCTTGGAAAAATCAATATACTTACATATTTTTATTTATTTTTTTTTAAATCTAGCCTTCAAAATGTATAAATTAACACTATATTGGGCTATTTTAGGATTTAACTGGGCTGCAGGAGGTGCATTGCAGCGAGGCCTCGAACTTAAAGTTTATTTAAAAGTTTCATATTTCGTTATAAAATAATATTTTTAGCTGCAGCTATTAAAATATATAAAATAAGAATTTTTGAAAAAATTTATAGGATTGTCCGGTATTATCTTTTCGATGATTTACCATGATAATGCTATTACAAGGGACGTCGTTAAATTATCTCTAAGTACTTACTAAATTTAGTTTGTTATAAAATATTTATATATCTAAGAATTATTGTTCTTCTTTTCAAAAATATTTTGACTTTTTTATCAAAAAAAATATACCAACATACAAACAGACAAATACTAAAAATTATCATTGTTATACCAATATATTATTTTGTTCATTTGGAATTTAAAATATTGATACCACTGAATATGGTAAATTTTTTGTTAAATTAGTTACATGATAAATCCCTTTTTACTTAGTAAGAATGTTAGAGCCACTTTTCCCCTGAAATCTTGAGATATTTTAAATAGTAGGTATTCTCAATAAAAACTAATCAGCATTTTAGTTTTTAAGAGAATTAACGAATGTATTGTCAGTTTTACAATGATGTTTTTGTTACGTCTACAAAGTAAAAAATTTTCTGATAGAAGTAGATGAGTAGAACATTTTGGAGTAAAACTTTTTTTTTGATAGAATATTTGTTCTAGTTGGTACATTAAATACGTTTTTTTTTTCGATTTTCTTAGTAATTCAATAATAATTTATTAATTCTTTATAATTTCTTATTCTAATCGATCACAAATGTCAGACAATTATTTTAAAATTTAAATTGGAAAATAATAATCCTAGGACTTGAAATGTATACCAAATATTCATTATACTCGTCTTAATGTGACTTTATTGTATTTTTTGTATTTTTTCTTTCACTTCTTAATGTTTTTTTTATTTTGTTTGAAAGATTTTTTATACTGTGCAGTATGCACCACTTTATGTTCTTCTTTTTTGTCGTTCTTCTTCTTCTCCTTTGTAGTCTCTCCCAAATATTTAGATTAGACCACTGTAGCCCTACACTTCCACTTAATTCCATTTCTCGCATTTTCTTCATTTACCACCACCTTCTTTATTTCACTTGCCATAACCTCCCCTACCTCTATTCGATCTTTCTTGCCCCCTATTTCCATCAACATACATTTATTTTACTAATTTTATTGTCTCAGTCTCTTTTCTCATTAATATATGCACACTATACAAATAAAATGTTTTATCATTTTTCACGTTTTATTTTATATTATTAAGTTAGTTTTAAGTGTTTCTTGATTTTGAGTGGATCAAGAAATGTATTTATTTTACAATGATGTGTTATTTTTATGTTTAATATTAACATCTACTAGAAAAAGTGTTTCAACTATTACTACATTACACAATTTCCGATAGCAAATTATGTCCAGTTAGTTTATTAAAGAAATCATTTAACTAGTCAATTTTCTCAATAGTTTTTAATGCATCAGAAAAATCTACCGAAAACCACATAAATACACAGTTTTGTCAAAAATGACTATGGTTACTTCTCTCAAATTTCGAAAATTATTTTTCAAGATTTTGAAATTTTCAACAAATATTTAATGTTGTACTTTACTAATACGAAAACAAAATAAAATACAAAAAAACAAAAAATATTTTGGCTATTTAAAACATTTATAATTTTAAGCTATGTGTTGCATAAAATTCGTAATTTTAGGATTTAGAACAGCATTTTTTATTTTATTTTTTATTATAGACTCTTGAGTTCTTACCAATTATTCATTTTATTACCATATTTACGTTATAAAAACTAAAAAAAAAAAAAATTGATTTTTCCAATTTTGAGCAATATTTGTGTAAATTGTAATGTTGGAAGTTAGAGGTATACCAATGGCTCACTTTTTAATAAATATCCCCCCCCCCCCCCGTTCTCACCATTGGGAATTCCTGTGTACGCCACTGAAATATGTTTATATAGGTACGTACAATTTCGAATAAAATCTATGTATTAATTAAATATTTATATATTCATTTTCAATTTTTGTCTGTGAGAACTAAAATCTGAAAAAAAAAAAAACCCGAAAAAATCTCTACGACTAAATAATATCGGTTTCGATTTTGGTTTAGGTTTAAAAACGATTGAAAATAGGGTTTCGGTTCCAAAATCGTCAAAAGGTTGGCTTCTGATACAGGTTAACACTGTTTCTCTCGCCATCTCCCAACAATTCGATATTGTGCAATTATTGTCGGAAATCAAATTCGAAAGTTCACGCAACTTGCAAGTTGTAATTTTTGCGTGACCATGGTCATGTTTGACATGTATGACGTGCCGCAGCTTGTGCGATGACATAATTCCCGTATTTTTAGAGCGCCGTTGATTTATCGTCGACCGCATAAAGCCATATCGTTTTTATATTATTATCCCTTATATTTATATATACACTCATATATCAACAAAATATAAAACCCGAAACATTATTATTTTTCTTTGAAAGAATAGAAAGCCTATAGACGTAAGTACACAGTTATCGTGTACTGTATTGTTTTCAGAAAAATTATGGCTTTTTCATAAAAACAAAAATAGTTATAATAATAATACAACCGGTGTGTACCTACAGTAACCTGGTGTTCTACGAGGTCAAAATTTTATTATATTTTCTAAACTATTTCGAATAAAAGGAATCGAATTTCTGAGAGTAAACATTTATTTAATAGCAAATTCGTTAGAAATGATAGTTTATAGATGCAATTTTAAATTTTCCTAGTAGGCACCTACCTAGTGTTTCGTACCTAAACTATTGTTATAAAATATAAACTATTTTTATTAGAAAATAGTCAAGACACAACCAAGTATTGACTAACAAAATAATATACTTTTTAGAGTTTTATTTCTATTTTCGTGTATATTACTTTATAATAATTATTTAGATATATATTATACTTATCGAATAATGGATAAGTGTAGTGCTAGAGTAATAATGCATAAAATATGTAATGAAACATATGAGGACACATGCATTATTTTATCGTAAAAACTGTTTTGCAAAAAAAAAAATTGTTCTCGGGCTGTAGAAGTAATTAAGAAACTAAATTTTGACAAATCGTTATAGATATCATTATATGTTTTCTGTACTGATGTCCTCTTAGAAAAATATTAAATAATAAAATAGTTATTTATTTTAAAAAATGTTTTTAATTACAACTACAGCATGAGAACAATTTTTTCTCGTAAAACAGTTTTGTTCACAAATATCTTAATTATGCAACAATAAAAAGAGGAACTGACAAAGATATGTTTTTATATTACCTTCAAAATGTACTTAAATATTTTTAAATTTTACGATTTTCATATTTTTTAAAATTTCATATAAATAACCTCTTATAAATTGCATGTTGTCCTCTTAAGCCCTTCTTAGTGCTTTTATGATTTAAAACTAAATTGTTTGAATTATTCTTCAAAGTTATTTGAAGTTCTAATATGTTATTTAAAAAAACATTTTTTTAAATTGTTTACACCAATAATAGGAAAAGTATAGTCCAAGAGTAAAACGATCATAAAAAAGTAATGAATCAATTCTTGATGTCGACAACATGACAACCCTTTCTGATTCTTTCATGATGCAAAGTTTATTGAATTACAAAAGTAATTGGCTGTTTTAACTAATTTTTTTTTAAATTATTATACATTTTTATAAGTATTTTAATGGTTATGATGTTTGTACATCAAATTTAAAAGTAGATTAGCTCTTGAAATATTTTCCAACAAATTTTAACGATTATTATCCAAAAATATCTAGTTCATGTTTATAAATGTTATTGGGTCATTAAAATATGATAATCTTTCACATGTAGTGACGTGCTGAGAATATAACCGATACTACAAACTTTAAATTCGAATAACTTAAAAATATTTTCCAAAAAATTACAAAGATATCCAATGAGTCCAAATAAAATTTGTAGGAAAGATTTTTTTAAGTCGTGCTAACTTTATAGCTGCACGCATGTGAATGCTTTCCCGTATTTATTTTCAATTTATTTTAACAAACGTGTAAAATATCGATTCTTTCATGATGAACCCTAATAAATTGTTTCTTACCATTTTTTTTCAGATACTTATACATCTTCTTATAAATTTGTATTATTAGTATTATAATTATTTTATATACAATTATTATATAATTCTTAGAGTTTGTATAACAACCAAATATTTAAAGATAACATAGTTTGAAGTAATTAGTAGAGGTCGGATGTTTATGATTTTATGTATTTGTTTCTAGTCTATACAGTTAAATAGGAGTAAGATATCTTAACGGTTCATGAAACATACAATTCAAAGAAAATAATTAATTTTTCATAAAAAAGCATACCTTTTTAAAGATTTAGAGAATGTTCAATACGTTATAGATTATTTGAGAATATAACATAATATTCAAATTTTAATTAATATTTTTTTGAAGAAAATTTTTTTCTTTTCTCCTTCGCCTTCTCTCCCAACTATTTGGGGTCGGCCACCCTGGTCCTACACTTCCACTTAACTCTATCTCCCGCATTTTCTTCACTTACTCGCACCTTCCTCATATTACTCGCCATCACATCAACCCATTTCTTTTTCTGTCTTCCTCTCTACCTCTTACCAACAACATGCATTTCCAAAAATGCATTTCCTTCGAAATTTCAGAAACATTTCTTATTTTTGTCTTCCACATTGTCGGAACATATATTTCCAAAAAAGTTTCTATGCTAACGCACCTTATAATACTTTATATTAATTTGTTTAAGTTAAAACTTTAAAAAAAAACCTGCCTGGAAAATAAAAGGGGTAAACGAACTTCACTTATCGAATAGGATGCATTGAACTTGAAGCAATGATGAATTATTTTTTTCAATAAAGCGAAGGTTAGTGTAGTATTATTTCCAAATGTATTAAAATGTTTTCTTATTATTGGTAATTTTTCTTTATATTTAAAAATATACTCTCTTCTTCTTATCCTTGGCCTTGTTTCCCAACTATTTGGGGTCGGCCACCCTGGTCCTACACTTCCACTTAACTCTATCTCCCGCATCTTCTTCACTTACTCCCACCTTCCTCATATCACTCGCCGTAACATCCCCCATCTCTTTTTCGGTCTTCCTCTCTCCCTCTTACCAACAACATGCATTTCCCTTACTAATCTTACTACCTCAGTCTCTTCCCTCCTTAATACATGCCCGAGTCATCTTAACCTATTCTCTCTCATTTTGTCTACTATCCTCTCTAGTAACTCCACTCATCTACCTTAACATTCTCATCTCAGCGACACTCATACTCTATTCTATCTTTCAATCTACTGCCCAACATTCCGTTCCATACATCATTGCAGGTCTCACCACTGCCTTATAAAATTTACCTATTAATCCAATAGATATTCTATTATCACACAGAATACCTGACGCTTCTCTCCACTTCGTCCATCCACACTTGATCCTGTGTTTCATAACCTCTTCGAAACTTCCATCTTTCTGTAAAACGGACCCTAAATACTTGAACCTCTCCACTTTTCACACTACATCCCCACTTAACGTTATTTCTAGCATTTCTCTATTCCCTCTGTGTTCCCTTTCACCAAAATCATACTCTATATATTCAGTTTTTCTCCTACTAATCCTTAGTGGCTTAGTCCTTTACTTTCCAAAGCTTCCCTTCCACTCTTCAAGTCTACCATTCATTTCCTCAGGACTTTCTCCTATCAGTGCTATATCATCTTCAAACAACATGCATCATGATACCTCCCTCTATTTATCCTTTGTTATCTCATCCATTACTAGGGAAAAGATGTAAGGACTCAAAGCTGAACCCTGATGTACCCCCACTCTGACCCTAAAATCCTCAGTTTCTCCACACAGACTTACTATACTCAGTAAGTACTGTACTCATACAGTACTTACTGTAATCGCCCCTTCATACATATCTTCAATTATGTTCACATACACCTTTGGTAATCCTTTCTTCATTAATGCCCACTTTAAGATCTCCCTAGGAACCCTATCATAACCCTTCTCTAGATCAATAAATACTATACACAATTTCTTTTTGATTTCTCTGTACTTCTCTACAATCTGTCTCGCAAAAATATTGGCTCCATTGTTGACCTCCCAGGCATAAACCCAAACTGATTTCTAGTAACAGTTGTCTCACCTCTTACTCTTTTATCTATTATATTTTCCCAAATCTTCATACTGTGGCTCATAAGTTTTATCCCTCTATAATTTCCACAATCCTGTACATCTCCTTTACCTTGAATATTGGTACTACACAACTCTTCCTCCAAGCTTCTGGAATTTTTCCTTCTATTAGTATCTTATTAAAGAACTTTGTCAGCCATTGTATACCTAAACTTCCTAATACTTTCCATACTTCTACTGATACTCCATCCGGTCCCACCGCTTTCTTATTTTTCATTTTTCTCACGGCACTCCACACTTCCTCTTCCCTTATTAAATCTACCATACCCAAATTCCATTCTACCCGATCAATTGCCCCTCTTGGAAATTCTTCATTTAATAATCCCTCAAAATAGTCTTTCCATCTCTTTATCACTTATTTTTCCTTTGTTAACACCCTCCTATCCTCATCTTTTATACACCAAACATTTTTAAAGTCCTTGGACTGTTTATCTCTTTTCTTAGCTAGCCTGTACACTTCTTTCTTTAGTTCCTAACCTCTCATACAACTCATCATATTTCTTTAATTTAGCTTTACTCACTGCAATTTTTGCTGCTTTAGATAAACTTTTATACTCTACCCAATCCTCCATGAATTATTTTATTCAAGCATGAATAAAAATAAATGATAAAATAACTTTTATAACATTACTACAGCATATTATTCTAGTCATAAATTTTTTTCTAATTTTTTAACAGTAATATAAAAAAACATGTACAGTGCCTAAATGGTGGTTTTTATTTTTAGATTATTTTAAGATAATATGTATTTGAAAACTAAAAATATTTTTTTTATATATATTTATACATAAATACTACATAAAAACATTGTTTAAAAAACAGTTATGAGATTTGTAAAATATAATATTAAAACATTAATTTGGTATACTTTTAAGTTTTGATTACAAATTTAGTTCATTATTCCTTAGTATGGTAATAAATTATAAAAGTACCTAAGAACCACGGCCTAGTAATAATAATATAGTTTATCAAATTTTGATCATTTTTGTAAAATTATTTTATATGGTAAATAAATTAATTGGAAACTCGAATATTTCTTTAAATTTACTTACTTAAATTTTTTTACATAAAAAAAATATATATATATATATATTTAATTATTATTAAATTTTTTTATTTTTTTGAAACGAGTAAAATACATACTCTATGAAATTTTCAAATGTTTAAAACCAATATTTTCGGATTTATAAGAAAATAATCATTATTTTTCGTCATTTTTCGATAGCTTTTTCTAATATATTTTTCAAAAATCGACAAATTACCTCTTCAAAGTACCTTCTAATGAAATGTGCCAAAAAATAAGTATGCATGAAAAAATTAGATTATGAATCAGTCCCTAAAATATTCTGATTTTCATACTACACATAAATACATTTTTCTTTGGAATGACTTTTTTTTATTTCTTTCATCATTAACATTATTAATTATATGTAGAAATGTAGAATTTGATTAACACTGTGGCCAATTTCGTAGGTACTTACTACACATTAAACTTTTTGTACTACACGCAATTTTAAGGGTTGTTATGAAGTCAAGTCTTCTGGTCGATAAATTGCTTACAGAAAAATATAAAACAAATAAACATCATCGTAAAACGAAAAAAACATTTTTACACCGTTCAGAATCCAAAATTTAGTTATTATATTCATTTTTAGGGTACTATAATAATTACTTTTTTCAGTCATCACTCCATTTCCAAATATTATTGTTTAAAAATTCTATCTACATAAATAATTATAGACATTCAAGTTTTTTAATTCAATATTTTTTGTTCTGGGGAGGGGGGGGTTCAGTACCCCTGGACCTCTCCTCCATAAATACGACACTGCCTATACTGATATATGATATTAAACACGACATACAAAAATTACCTAATACTATATATAAGAGCTCAAAATATTTCGTTGGGAGGAGTGCACTAATAGATTTAAATGATTTAATTGATAAATGTGCCCCAAATCTATAATACTTATATCTAATATCTATAAATAATACAAATAATAAATAATATACTTAATATCTATAAATCTATAATACCGATCCCGAATATATTTTAAATTATAAAAATAACATATTTTGCAGTGATAAGGTATTATTTACATTATATAAATAATATTTTAGCTTCTAGCTAAATATATAATATGCTCGCAGTGATATTTTCAAAACTGACGACTGAAATAGTGTTTATTCACGGAAAAATAATTATAATATGCTTAATTAAGAATGATATTCTCATTATTTCGACAAAAACATCTATGTCTGCAGACAGTATTTTAATAAGTCCACGTGAAATTATAGTTTAGATCAAGGAGGCGATAAAAACACCCTAATTTAGGGTCCAATCAATCAATCCATCGATGGATCGAATATTCGTTTAAATATTGTAGTACAAAAAAAGTTATTTTTTTTTTATCGCATAATAGACGTATATATTACATAAATTGAACATTTTAAACTGCAATCGTGGGGTGTTTATATTAAAATGTATATAGAAAAAAAATGCAGTAAACTGATTGATATGTGAAATGCGTATAGCTGCAAAAGGATTCAACAACTAAGTTTCATAAAGGTATATATAATTATATTGTAACGTTAAAAGAGGATAAATATAATGGTACGGTTGCTATTGGCAACATTATTAAAGTTTATGGTACCAACAACTAGGTACTACCTAGGTATTGTGTCGAATAATTTACTAAAATGTTAAGTTTTGCATTTTTTTTTTTATTATTATTATTTTATATGATCGATAAATGACTTTAAAATGTTTCGTGTATATGCAAATTGAAAGTATAATTTTGTACAATATATCCTATATGGGTTAATTGAAAAAATTTTAAAAACGATTTTTACCTACCTATACGTTTTAAATATATATAATTAAATATTTTTAATGTCTAAAATATGAAATATCTACTTATACATATATTTTATTTAAACTAAATTTCGTACGAAATTTTTAAACATCTATTCTTTTTAAAGGGAACAAAAAGACATTTGTTTTAATTTTAAACTTCCCAAACGCTGCCTCTCGTTACCAAAAAAAAAAAAAAAAACAAATAGTAATACTTAAAATATAGTGTCTATCTATATGTAATAAATATATGTATGTAGGTATATGATTATGATATGTATATTGTATATAATAATAATATTAATAGGGTATAAAATTCGATAAGAAATTATTTATTAAGCAATATATATGTATAAAATGTCACGATGTAAAAATATTATACCTAATACTAATTAATAACTAATCATATTATAACTGGTTTAGCAAACAAAAACGCCATATGTTTGTTCCAACAATTGATATATAATATATTGTATTTCCCTAGACGGAATAATTTAACTATTTCAATAGATATAATATTATTGTATTAAAATAATTTAAAACATTTAAATTCCAACCAACAATAATAATTTTCTTACATATTAATTACCAAAAACACTTAGTTTCACACGGTTTATTGTATATCATCTATATAGGTTTTTATTCTATCAAACTGAAAATAAAAAATGATTTCCTACTTTATATAGTTTACAGGTAGATTGTGAAGCAAATTGGTCGTAGTCATTTTTATTTAGTGTCTATGTACTTTTATTATCCATTGACTTATTTTGCGACTACTTATTTTGACTTTTATACCATTAAAGATAAAAAAAAATACCCTTAATTTAATACCAATTATATCAATGAATTTTAGCACAACAATATAACATAATATAATAGGTTATGCATTAGGTATTAATATTATACATGAGAATATTTGTAAATGATTTTTAAATTGTATTTAAATGTATTTTGAATTTAATTTTAAATTTGATAAAAATTGACAATGTAACTATGTTTTATTATTTACATAATATAACCCCTTTTAAATATATTTTATAGCGTCCTCCTATGATATAGAAGTTTGTGTCAGGTATATAAAATAATAAAAATCATTAACCTAGGTATTACGATTACCTGTTACGATGATATAATAATATCATCGTAACACTTGAATAAGGTGATTGAAAAAAAAAATGATCCGATAAATCAAATAATGAAAATTCTAGGAAAAATGTATTTCACTTCAGACGTTCGCATTCATATATTTTAACGTAGATAATATGTATAGGTATATGCCGGCAAAAAAAAAAATGATAATAAAAAGGATTATCATAATATATGTGCCTACTTTAAACCGAAATCGTATTTTATATGATTATATTTTTGTCGAAGTCATCGTCAACAAATCGATAGTAATTATTATATAATATATAGGTATTAAGGGGATTGCGGAAGCGTCGATTGTCTGTCTCTCTCTATCACACGGGTAACATGGCAATTTAAAAAATCTCCGCACATAAATCGACAACCTATAATTACGAGCACTTAGAAAACTACATATAGGTGTATATTTTATAATAAATATTAAAATCGTACTTGAGTATACCTCTTGAAAAGCATACAATTGACTCAGGGAGGCTTGTTTAGATTCCTCAAAATAATGTTTCTATTTTGAAACTCCATTCCAATAAATACGAAATTGAGAAGGCACGTCGTGTGCAGATGACGCAGGGGAATCACGTTTGAAAATATACGAGGAACATTGCGTAACTTAAAAGTTTAAAATAAAAATCTGCCATACAAATCCTGTATTATCGCGGATGTGCAGTTATTGTGTATAATTTGTACAATTATAGAAAACTATATTAAATACATTTTGTTTATGCAAAATCGAGGAGGTGGGTAGAAAATTGTAAATTCAAGTCCCTCCCAATAATATGTAACTGCTACTAAATAATATTGTCCCCGATAAAACCCACTGAAAACGCATTGAGATTTTTTTCAAGTTAAATTTACCCATATAGGTTTATATAAAATATATAAAATTTGGAAGTTTCCGGTGGGGATATCGGCATCATATTATGATCGGGGGGGGGGGGGAGGGACAACGATCTCGCGAGTGTTGTCTCCAGAAACAAGTCGTTATAAGGCACTAAATGTATATTTTTGTAGGTATATTAACCTGCAGCCAAAACAAATTAGAAATAATTTTTGTACGTATAAATAATTGCCTGGTATAATACACAATGACATGTCGTAAATATAGTTAAATCGTATAACAGACAAAATAATATAATATTCATTAAATAAAAAAAAAATTTGCAGTAGAAGGCGGTCTAATTCCCAAGGTCTTGGAGACAGAAATGATTCTGCATATATCTGTCGCCTCGTGGCGGTCATATAATCTGCGTATACCTACTTACAAATTGCATACTACATTACCCATATATTATATAGTGTATACGATGATTAATTATTATTTGTGAGTTGTGACGTATAAAACAAACCGCAATTCGTACAATAATAATTTAATACATAATATAGTACCATAATATTTTGTGTGCGCAGGAATCCGAATTATTGTTTTATTTATTTTTTTTTTTTATTTATTGATTGTAATGAATAGAGCGAGTATCTTGGCATTGAAACAAATTTGTTTATAGCGACTATACACGGGCATATATACGGTGAGATGGTAAACTTACGAAATCAATGGAATGCGAGATGATTACTATAAATCATATGTATTATAAGTATTGAATTTGATAATTTTCAGCAAGATAGTTTACGTTATTTATAATTAATGTAAATACCTAAATCGTTCTAATTCAAATGATACAACGAAAAATAATAAAGCGAAAAGCTACTATCGAAGGTATAATATAGGTACTCAACTCAATTTCAACATTTATAAGTAGCCAAGACAATATATATATAATATGTTGATGACCTTAACTCTACCAATACAATGCGTATAGATGCCATTGTTCAGAGGATTTGCAGTACTTTTTGGTAATATATAGACGCAATACGTTAATATTGCTTTTAAATTCATGAAATAATATCAATAGTGTAACTAACAATGTGAACTTGATACGAACATTTTAAGAAGGTGAAAGGAACACAATACTTTAAAAGGAAGCTTCATTATGTAAGGCAATATTGGAAAATTTTAGATAAATGTTTTCCACAAAATTATCAAATTTGTGGAAAAACATGGACATTTAGACCAAAATAGTATAAACTATTATTATCCATTCGCACACGTATTATACAGTTAAAATTATATATTCAATAGTATATATTATAGGTATCTTCTTCTTTTTTTATTCAATCCTAAGATTAGTTTGCAGCAATTGCATCTCTATTCTTCCGTTATTCACCTTTCTTTTCATTTCTTTATACGAATTGCATCCTTATAGTACTTTAATATTTGTTAGATGTACTCTAACCGTAGCCTTCCTCTATGGTATTTTCGTTCTACATCCCCTTCTATAATTAGTCCAAGGAGTCCACCATGCCTTAATACACAACCAATCCATTCATTCCTTCTTTTTTTTAATACTTTTCTATATAGATATTTTTTCCAACAATTCTTCATTTGTTATCCTATCCATCCAGCTTATCTTGAGCATTCTCCTAAAATTCCACATTTCGAAAGCTTCTGTTCTTCTTTTCTCTCATTTACCAATAGTCCATGTATCGCTGCCATACATCATTATACTCCAAACGTGATTTTTTAGGAGATTTTTCTTTATCTTTAAGCTGATATTTCTTAAAATAAGGAGGTCCTTCTTTTGATTAAATACTATTTTAGCACAGCATATATTTTTTCATATTTATTTTTTACTTCTTCCATCTGCATTTATAATATTTTCTAAATACCTACCTATGTAAAATCTTTTACTTGGTCTAATTCTTGATTTCCTTGTAAATATATTTTCACCCTAGTATAATTATTCCTACTGCATACAAACACTTTCGTCATTTTTGTATTAATTTTTATATGCAGCTCGTTATTTATCGTTTCCTCCATGGTTCTTAATATTTTCTGTAAGTCTTCTTCTTTTTCAGCTATTATTGCAATCCTATATCATCCGCAAATCTTAGCATATCAATATTCCAACCATTCAGTTTTACACCTCACTGAGTTCTTTCTTTTATTAAATCTACAACTTCTTCAATGTAAGCATGAAATATGAAAGTACATCTTTGTCTAATCCTGGTAAAAAAGTTTAAATTACAGTTTAGTATTATTACCCATTTGTACACGTATTATACAGTGCGAAATATATATTCCCATATATATTATAGGCATACGTATATACAATAAATACCTACCTCCTATGTATGTATCTAACAACTCATAAAAATGAGTGAAAACGATTTCGGATACGTTTTAACTTTTAGTTTTAATTGGAAAAATAGTATTAATTAATTAGTTGAAAAATAACTGAGTATACTAAATTCGCGGAGAGAATAAGAGTGTTTCGCGCATACGACTGACGAAAATTCGGGTCACTCCGTTGTCTTTGGGCGGCTATCCATAGTTTGACATAGTATACAGAGCGCATTAAATAACACACATTATGGCTTATCAGTTATCAGTTCCGTACGGCCGATGATCGAACACGCCGTAATCACTACAAAATAACATCACAGCGTATAACCTACCGATCAGTGCGGCCAGCACGTGATATTTTGGGTGGCGAGTAGCCGATAGATGATGTTGCGGTGAGGTAAAATTGGTTTCTGCGCACTCCTAAACTCTCCGTGAATTTAGTATAAATACCTATATTATTAATATTAGTATTTTTCAGATGCATATCAAGTTAAAAAAGAGGTTTTTTTTCAGGTCCAAAAATAAATTACAGAAAATTAAAAGAGCCCATAATAAAAAGTACATTACAGATTTAATCTAAAAAATGCTACTGAAATAAAATAATATAATTTTGGATGTTACCCTTTTATTTACTATTTTTATTGTTGTGTAATCACAATATT
This sequence comes from Pemphigus obesinymphae, assembly GCA_025469235.1. Taxonomy (NCBI): domain Eukaryota; kingdom Metazoa; phylum Arthropoda; class Insecta; order Hemiptera; family Aphididae; genus Pemphigus; species Pemphigus obesinymphae. The sequence goes on from JAIPRL010002551.1 coordinate 49,854, forward strand.
TCCACCTAAAAGTCCAATAAGTGAGAAATAAATTGCGGGACTTCGAAAAGTCGGATTTAAATTCTGAAAACTGTTTTGATTTCGTCAAATCTTCTAGACGTCGATAGAAAGGTTTCTTTTTTTGGCCATACAATTTATCATTAAAAATCAAAATTTTATACATTGATTTTATTTCAGTCTGTACCTAATAATAAAGAAAAATACCTCGATCGATCCCTATAAGACAGGACAACATAACAATAAAAAGGGTACAGAGCTATTTTTAGATTAATTTCAAAATGTAGATACTTAAATATTTTTAAATTGTTAGATTTCCGTTATTCTTAAAATTTCTTGAAAATGTTCGGCTGTTTTATCTAATAGTAGAGAATAGATTGAGATGGCTAGAGTATTTTTTAAAGAAGAATGAGACAGAGATAGTAAAAGTAGTAAAAGGAATATGTGTTGAAAGAAATATGGGAAGAGAAAGACCAAAAAATAGATGGGGGATGTAATAGAGAATAATATGTGGCGGGAGGGTGTAAATGAGAAGGATGCGGGAGATCGAGTTCTGTGGAAGTTGAGGACTAGGGTGACCGACCCCAAATAGTTGTGAGAGAGGGCGAAGGAAAAGGAGAAGACCTACCTATACCGCTATACCAATTGAAAATTTATTATTATTCACGAAACGGGGACTTCAATTTTTGTACCTTACTCATAAGCCTATTATAAAATGTTACCATAGTTATTATAGTTAATAGTACTACTTTTTCAGTCTTATACTATAATTAGTGATGTTTTGGAGGGTATACGGCATAATATATAGTATACATTATAACCATTTACTATTTTACATACACATACACACACACATATATATATATTTAACACATACCCTGTAAAAATAATAATAATATATTTTCATAGTGCTGAGTGACAGCGTCAACCGTGTTTTCGCAATTTCATTGGTCAGCTTAATTATTTGAATTTGTGAGGTTTATGGCATGTACTATTTACTCGTTATGATTTTTGGAGATGTGTGCATATTCAATATTTGACACCGTTGTATAGGATTGGATTTTGAATAAAAATGTCTAAAATCGTAATCCGCTATGATGATCGAGAGTAAATTGCAAGTGAAATTGTTTTTGTTTTTTATTGTTTAATTGTAGTATGCAGAGTGTGGTGTGGTTTTACTCTGAAGCATATACCCTTTTGGAATAAACTTTCGAAAACATCCCAGACTATAATTATACAATGTATAAAATGTAGGTACTTTATCATTTTATATTTTTCTAATATACTATACACTTGCGAAATACTTCAAATAATTCATTCAAAATTTGACAAAAATGTGTGCTGGACGACCAAATTAAATCGAGCTATCTTCTTGCAAGTCATAGGATATAATATTAAACATAAGTACCTATATATTCGTATATGTAGTATATTTATACAGATGTCAAATATAAGTAATACTTATTCAATTTTTAGCAAAAAAAATATCAAAATTTCATTTTTATCCGTGAGACCGATATAAAATATGGTTCTGTTTACAAATGCACGATACTCCTTCAAAAATGTTTGTTTTTTTTTTTTTTTTTTTTTAATCGAGTTAATTTTTAATTTAGCATCAAACATAAGCCAAAATCAATATTTCAAAGGTTTAGCATAATATATATATCTGGGTAAAATATAAGGTAGGTAATTAAAAAAAAATTATTTTAAGCCCGGAGTAGAAATGATTGGAAGCCCTCATAGAAAAAAAAATATACAGTTAATATATAAAATTATTAATTGCACAATAATTAATTTAATACAAATATCCATTACACAGATCAAGATTTACATTATTTCTAAAAAAGAAGGGTCCGAATTGGCTAATTTCATTAATCTACAAATCGGTTCATTAGGCATATGATTGGTATAGAACAAGTAGGAATTAAAAACAGAGTATTTGAACAGGTATAGGACGAGGAGGAAGAGCTTAAAATCAAGTAATGATAAAAGAGATGTAGAATAAATTTATAATCAGTAATATTGCATAAATACGAGTTTTTTAGCATTGAATTTATTATTGTCATCGGTCATAAAAAAATTGAAAAATCGTATATATACTTTTGGATGAAAATCAACCGACGAAAATCGAAAACCGACATATTATCGAATATTATGTACTCCCGTGGGAGACCGTTGGACATGTCAACATGACTGAAAAATTATTTAACGATGAATTTGCGTTATAACCAATAATGTCTAATTATATGCATGGTGTTTCCGAATGGAATACCGTAAATTCGTACGCATACTTAGTGGGGTGATCCGATGACGAGTTTTTAAATTTTTTGTCTACCAAAAAAAACCAGAGTTTTTTTTATTTTTAATTCGTAGTACATTGACATAAATGTAAAAATAAATACACAATGATATTTTCTGTAAAATTCTCATACCAATCCGGTATATTGCATTAATGTCTCGCGGGCGTCAGTCGGTCGAAAATGGAAAAACGATGTAATATATCGATTCATATAAGAATTCAGCAGGAAATATCACGGTGTATTTATTTTTACATTTATGTCAATATACTACGAATTAAAACTTAAAAACTCGGGTTTTTTTGGGTAGACAAAAAATTTAAAAACCTTCGCCATCGGATCACCTCACCGAGTATATGCGTACGAATTTACGGTATTCCATTCAGAAACATCCTGTATATTATATGTAAAACATGGAATTGTGAATCTGGCCGAAGTTTGTTCCCCCGTGAAATATACCCTGTGGCACCCACGTGTACCGTGGGCGGTAAAGGAATCGTTTGTTTTTGACGGAGAAAAGCATCTCCGTTGCGCTATCAAAGTCTGACGCGACCGAGTGTTATCGCGCCCTGTCCACGGACGGCCGCCGTCCCTTTCCGCGTACACACCGGTGACGACGGCCGATTGACTACTGAGCGCAAGCGTCGCTGCGTCCGCCGCCGTCGCAACTGTAACGTGTACACGAAAATCAAAATAGTGTGTCCGCGGCGACACCGGTGGCGGTGAGCGTCTGCACGCGTCCGTTGTCGATATTTGCTGCAGTGTCGACGTCTCGATTATAACGTATACGTTCTCCCCTCAGACTACGACGATTCGTTTATTTAACCGGTATTATTATGTTATTTTATCACCGTTTAAAGCCTCAGCTGATGTTGTCGACGGCACTCGGAATACGCGAGAAGTATAGAAATAATTTATTATTTATCAGTAGGACTGGAGGAGGTGTAGGCTAATTACAATTACCCATCAATTTTGATGTTATATACTCACGTTTTGCGCTGCAGTGACGGCCGATGGCGTCGTCGTGCCCGACGCCCCCGCGGGACCGCCGACGGCGGCGATCACAGCCGACGACGGCGAATGATTGTTGGCCGGCTGGGACGTGTACGTCCGAGACTGGTCATTGAGGAAACACAGCAGCTGGTAACCGAACCACTTGGGGTTGTACACGGCCCCGGCTTCCCGAGCCCGTTTCACCTTGACGTTCTCCCGGCTGAACTGCACGCGCAACGTGCATATCTTCTTGGCGATCTCCTCCTTGGGACACTTGAGCTTGACGCTGATCTGTTCCAGGGACTCGTTTTTCATCCGCTTGTTCCGGTAGTGCACCGAACTGGTGTCCCACAGGGCCGGCCGGGCCCGGAACATGTCGATCAGCTGGATGGTCTGTTCCCGGTACCATTCCATGGCTTCCGCGGAAAAACCACCCCTACAGACACGAGCTTCTGCCGCTGCGGTTACGGACGGTTATGGACTACCAGACAGAGGGGAGAAAAACCGTTAAAAGTTTTCGGTTCAAATTCGGACGGCCGGTACAACATGCGTAGGTACCTATACTGTACGGGAGAGGGATGAATTGACGATATAATACGACACACGAATATAATATTATGAACGAAAAATTTTCAAAAAAAAAAAATGTTATAAAAATCGTAGAAAAAAAGAAAAATGATGGTAATAATAATAATAATAATATTGTCGCGTGTTGTACGGCGGCGGCGGGCGGATACGGACGGACGGTGAGGCGGTGGCGTCGGCAGCGACACACGCGTGCGTTTCGACGGTTGATTTGAAACTACGGCGGCCTTGGGTTTAGTTCACGTTATAAAACAATGTTTAGCGAAACAACTGCCGGTCGCGGTGCGTTGTTGCCGCAGCGCATGCGCACCAGGTTTCGATCAACAAAATAATGTTTTCTGTTTTGTGCGTCGAGAAAACAAAAAACCCGATCGCCGCCGCCGCCGTCGCTTCCCAAGGTTGCGTCGACAAAATAAAAAACACTCGTGCGCGCACGACGGCGGCGGCGGCGGCGGCCGGGCGACAACAATGACAACAACGGCCGCTGCGGCGTCGACGACGGCGACCGAGCGTCCCGGCAGTTCCGACAATGGTCGGCGGCCTCCGTCGCTCCGGCCTGGCGGCTGCACGCGTTTTATTTATTACCGCCGCCGCCGCCGCCGCCGAGGCTGCGTTCGCACCGTGGGGATTTCTCGCCCCGAAAATCCGGCGTCGACGGCTGGTGGTGCACCATCCCCCGATCACCATCTTGACTACACCGGCACCCGCGCTCCATCCGTCACGGCCACGACCACAGTCAACGGTGTAACGATTGTACGGAGAGAGTGCGCGCGACCGGTTTCGTATCATTTGTGTCCACGTCGTAAATGTCGTTTTACGCTGGGTTTACGCTAGACCGACAAAACAAAAAAAATAGAAACAATACAGCAACATTGTACATTGTTAAAATTTGGCGACAAATGTGAAGCAGCAACATTCGTTTACACCAAAAAAAAAAAAAAAACAAAAACAGAAGCATTAAGGAGACAAAATTGTTTATGTTTTCATTTTTATATAGGGGTTTTACACTGAACAGATAAAACAAAAACAAAACATTGTGATTTTATCAGTTATCACATTTATCTTTATTTGATCTGTGATAATACCATAACAGTTACCTGCATATCTACTATTATAATAACGAATTACAATTTACAACTACATGGTATAAGTTGCATTTTCACAGAAAAAAATTTCTCAAAGTCAAAATGATTCAAGCGATGATGAGCTTTAGGCAGCTGCTGCATGCATATATATGAACATGAAAAAAAAATGGAAAGGCGTTTTTGGGTTAAAAAATCATTACAACAGTGTAATGCAATATTGGTGAAAGACAGATATTAAACGATTTATGACAAGACGACATTGAATTAAACGGCGAATTACGTTCGAGTTTTCAAAATTTTTAGAGAATTTCTAGTTCAACATTTGAAGTATTGATTAATTTGATTGGACCAAATATAAAAAAAAAATACAAATTTCCGTGAACCCACTTCTGTACAAGATCGATAAGCGATTACTTTATTAATTATTTTAAATACAATTTGTCGCGTAAATACAGTCTGTTTACACTAAGTAGACAAAAGTTGCCGAAAACAAAAACAAAACAGAAATCTTTTAATGTTTACCGCCTCTCGAGCGAACACGAGAATGTCGCCAGAAACACGAACATTGTGTCACCGACTCACCAGTTTGGATGATGACGCGGAATTGTTTTCATTTTGTTTCCTTTTTGTCGTAGATTGGTCGGAAAACAGAATGTGGCTGTTTTGTCAGTCTAGTGTAAAACCCGACATTTGTATATCAAATAAACCCATGCCCATTATTTTTATAATTATTATTACTTACTTAAATAATATAATATAGTATAAACTATAGTTCCTTATTTTTCATCACAGATTTATAATTTTATATATTTATATAATATATAATTTAACACATAATTATTTATTTATATAATCAAACCCGTATACCGCGTGCGATGAAATTATTATTATATTTTATTGGGCGATTTTTTTTATTGACGATTGATGGTTGCATTATATTACGTACACCACGTAATCCAGTTGTTATTATTGATAGGTATTTGCAGATGGCAACATTTTCAAATAAATATCTTAAGAGGATGTGAGCGTGGCTATTTTTAAGTTGTTCAATAGGTATAGGCAATTTTAAGAAAAATGAAAATCTTAACAATTGAAAAATTTTTATATGCATATTTAAAATAATTAGTCCTATCACTATATCATTTTTTATTATGGTTGTTTTTTATGAATTATTAAAATTTGATTGAAAATATTAAATATATTACTTTTGTATTTCTCATTTATAACAACTTACAAATATCTTAGAAACATGAAACAAAAAACAAATTATAAAAAACAAAATTATCTAGTACTCTACAGAGCCATTTTTTGATATGTGTATTTAAACATGTCTTATGAATTGTTATAAACTCAACATTTAAAATTTTTTTTAATAACTATAACTCTTAAAAAAAAAATATCTTAAAAAAGCTTCGTAAAGCATTAGATAATGTTGTTATATATAATTTGTTTTTTGTTTCATATTTTTAAGATATTATTGGTAAGTTGTTAAAAATGAGAAATGCTAACATGAGTTTTTTATTGAAAATTGTTTGTGCTGATATCCTCTTAAGGACGCTACATCGAAAACTTTTCAATGAAAAACTTACATTATCATTTTTTATTTTTATCAACTTACAAACATGTTAGAAATACGAAACAAAAAACAAATAATAACTAACAACATTAACTAGCTACTGATGTAGCTGATTTTTGATATATGCATTTTTACACGTTTTATGAGCTGTTAAAATATCGTTTTTAATTATAAATATATTATTAATTATATATAATTTTTTTTAACAGCTTATAAAACGTGTAAAAATGCACATATCAAAAATCGGCTCCACCAGTCGTTAGATATTTTTATTCTTTATAATTTATTTTTTATTTCATCTTTCTATAATATTCTCAATTTGATCAAAATGAAAAATGTAGTAGGTAAATATCTTTTTGAATAAATATCATGATTACACGACAATTAAAAATTGTACTGACACAGGTCTACTTTTGAATTACTATAAAAATATTTTTAAATTACTCTAAAAATATATTTAAATATTTTTAATTTATTTGATTTTGATTTTTCTTCAAATTTAGTAAAAATTGCCTATACACAACTCCTTAAAAATCGAGTGTGTGGCGTCCTCTTAAGAGGACGTCGCGTCCGCATTTACTGTCTCTGTCTATCTAATGGGCAAAATAGCAAAATTATACTACGAAAATCATAAATGTGGTTTCTACGTTAAAATTAGAATTGAAACACCTATTACACCTATTACCCAATTTTAAAAAGGAGAATATTTTCTTATTTTGATATTTTTTATCCTTTTTGTAAAATATTTTTTATCAAAGAAGTTACAGCGCTTTTTAAAAAAAGGAAAACTTAAAAACGCTGTAACTTCTTTGATACACAATATTTTACAAAAAGGATATGTTTTTTTCTATAAAATATTCTCTTTTTTTTAATTGGTAATAGGTAGGTGTTTTAACTCTAATTTTAACGTAGACACCACATTTATTGTTTTGTGTAATGTAATTATAGACGGAGACAGCATATGCGGGTGCGACGTCCTCTTAAAATAATTTCTAAATAAAAACTGTTATTTACTGTGCAATTTATTTTATATTACTAGTAGGTACTGTTGGAAAATAAGAAAAATATACGAATAGCAAAATATGTAATATTGAAACAATTATTTTGTCAGCCGTTTTAATTCATGCTAAATGTCGGAAAGTGTCGAAATTTACTAAACTGTGTAAGTCAGTACTTTCGTTTGGAGAGTGTATCTTACGAGTCTTAAAATCTCATTTTACCAACTATTTGGGCTTAAATACCTCAAAATTGATAATTTTGCAGAAAAAATTAAAATGACTACAAAAAAAAATTGTGACATCGGAATTTTAAGATTTTTTGAATTTAGTTAGAGTAACGTATATTTAACGCTGTATAAAATTTTCAGAACATAAAACCGAAAATTACCCCTTTTAGGACTTAAAAACCTCGAAAACTAAAAATGTCTATAAAT